>CM021738.1:6629716-6737216 GCA_011075105.1 Heteronetta atricapilla | reverse complement strand
TTTTGATGTGTTTGGAGTTGCATAGAGATGTTTGTTATTATGCTGTTATCCTTTTAAAAATTCTCTACTGGATTTACACTGAAAACCTGTTGACAATTTCTGTGGTAGTGATTGAAACTAAAATTGTAATTCTGGCTTCGATCTCTTGAGAAATATTTAGCTTATTACTCGAAGGAGTGATGTTATGAGTTCTGAAGGGTGTTTTGTTACCTTAATACATTGCATAACAGCGTGCGTCAGGTTTTATAGACTATTTTTCCAGTGTTTCTGGATTTTAATAATTTTCTTTTGGCTGTGCTAATGCATGTACTGTAAATTTCTGTAATATCTTGACTTGCTGTTCCATTTCTGTTTTTTCCTATGCTCTGCAGAACTAGGGGGCCGGGCTAGAACTGGCAGTCATTTAAAATAAATAAATAAAAACAGGGTTCCTCATTCTGGGAAAACTGCCAGATGTATACTACTTCAAAAGCTGAAATGTTTTCAGAGAACTTTGATCAACAGTCTTGAAACATTAGGCTAGTTCTTCCTTCACTTCCAGTGCATGAGAAACCAAAAAGGTCAAATGTGACTCAAAATGCATCAGTTAAGGTGGATGTGGAATGCCTTGGTGCTTGAAGATGGACATAAAGTCCGGCCTTTTGCTGTTAACTATGAAATTTTTATAACAGTGTTTGTGTAAAGATTACAGAGGCATTACAGCATGCGTACTCTTAAGAGTATTTTAGAAGTCAGTATGTAAAGCTGAATTTTCATGTCACATTTCCATATTTGACAAAAGATTTTTCAGCTGTGGAGAAGGCATCATGCTGTCCATGTGCAGGTGAAAATGTCTATAGCAGAAAAGCTAGTTCAACCATGTAATATCTAGGGATATATTTGGTGTTTAGTAGGAAATAAGGGATTTATGTCTCTTTCCAAAGGATTTATGTCTCTTCCAAATGGCTTTATCCTGGTAGTGTTCTGATTGCCTTCAAGTAGCCAACATATGCTGCTGTTTTTCCCTGTGAATGTTACTGACTAGCACACACTGGGAGGGACAGTGTTCTGTGATCTGTGAAATAGCTTTCCATATGAAGGCTGGGTCTGTGCAGAATGCCATTTGAATAGAAAGAAACATTTGGGTAACCTCTAGGGAAAAAAAAAGATACTTCCTAACTGTGTCATGAAATACTACCGGGATTGGCTTACTTTCCATATTTCTCTGTTGAGATAGTGTCTCCAAATTCCGTACCTTGTGTTTACAAAAAACAAAAACAAAAACCGAACACCACCACCAAAAAGAGGGAGGAAAAAAAAACCAAAGACACTGAGATCTGGACTTATTTTTATTTTTCACATTATCTTCCCTTTTTCATCTCACATCTTAACTACTACATGTCTTCTTTTCTGATGTTGCAAGTCTCGTTTCCCTCTTCCTTCTCCCCACCCCCCCCCAAAAAAAAAGCTTATTTTTCCTGGCTGGGGTGAGTCTGCAGCTAATCCCTCCCTGTCTATTTGACCAGTGGTTCCCTCTGCTTGTCTTTGCCTTCGAGGTCTGATGTGACTATTATTCTTCAGTTATCCTCTCTTTGTTACTGGATCTCAGGCCTTTATTAGTTCCAAAAGGAATTCCAGCTTTGATTTTTATTTTTTTTTATTTTTAATGAAGCTTTCTGACAAGAATGTTTATTTTCTGCTATTAAAATTTTACTTGGCTGAAATATGTACAATATTGATAAATGTTATATTAATGTGTACAAAATGTATGTTTGTGGAACTCAATGTGAGCAGAAGCAAGTGGCAGTAAGATGCTGTGGGAGGAAGGACAAGCAGATGGTGACAGAAACCGCTCCTTCTGAATCTGTAGTTGTTGCTGAGTCCAGATGACATGAAGAAGTAGAATTCTTGATTTGGTTTACAGTCGGGTATGTAGCAGGGTGGAAACTACTTAATTTGCAATTTACCCGGAATACATAAAATTGTTGGGTGTTTTCTTCTAGTTCTACCCTTCCCGTTTCATCTTCCTGTGTATGGTTAGCCTTCTTGGAGTTAGGGAAGTGGTATTTGTAATAATTAGGTTCTGATTATTTGTAATAATTAGGTTTTTCATGGAACCATGTTTTTGAGACGCTGTCGTAATACTACATAAATAAAACCAGATTATAAACCAAATCTTTATTCTTCACTTTCGCTAATGTCTGAGTGACGCTTTGGGTCAAAGAAACATCAGGAAAGATCAAACACATACAAGCTACTAAAGTAGCAGTCTAAATTTGAAGAGCTTCTAGGTAAGTTTCTTAACATGTGTGAAGTCCAAAATATATGGAATAGCCTGAGGAAGAAGTAGTGCATCTCTACCACTACCACTGTAAGCAATCCTTGCAAGAGAACCGTTGATACCCTTAGGTACTACTACATGTAATTCTGGGCAATAAGCACTGCAGTGGTTGCTTGGAAAGGGGAAGAAATCCTCACAAACTCTTCTCAAAGGACAAAATTGCTGAACATCTTTTGTAAATGGTTACAATTGCTTTATCGCCAATCTCTTGGTCCTGATTCTTTCCAGAAGTCTACAAGATACTTATAGAACCAAGACTGGGAATTAAATTTCAAAACGCTACAGGATAGCAAAAACAGGCATCAGAGAGGAGATGCATTTTATGGCATGTAATAAACTCCTACCTCTCTGACCAGTCTTTGTTCCACGGAAATGCAACCTACTTGTCTTTCTTGATCAGTTATATTTGTAAAAAATCTACCACGTCTACTATCATTCTCCCCACTGGCTGACTATTTTTAACATCCACAGGTACAGATCACCTTTTTTTCAAAGTTCTTAGATTCGACCAACTTCTTGAACAACAGTTCTCAGGGATATTAGGGTTGGCAAGATGCTCCGTCTATTTCAGCCCTAAAGGAAGGACTGAAAAGCTTCATGAGTCCCCCCTGTTGCACCAAGTCTCTGTCCTTCATTTGATCATCAGTCAACACATTACAGTGCAAGGAAGTCTGTGAGCTGGCAGTTGGTTTTGCGTGAGGTGGAGATGTGAACTGTGGAACTGATAGGAACTTAGCTATGAGGGGCTTAAAATTTTAAGAATGTAACACAAGACTTGTAAATATAGTCTTACTGTCACTGACTGGATATTATTTGTTTGGTACAGTATTTTTAAAATAAACCTTGGCTAGTCAAACTGTTATGTGAAGCTGCACATTTCAGTACCACTGCAGATTGTGTTGAACAGTTCTGCTTCACATTGTTCCACCTTTCCTTCCCTTTCACTCCAATATTGGAGACCCCTGTGTTTGTGATTCAAAAATGAATCCTTTTATCTTGCACTTACATTCATTATTCATTGTGCATTGTCAGTGGATCGCTACTTCACGCTTGAATTAGAGATAATTAATCTTAGGGAAGCACTTGTAATTTTACACTTTATGAAGCACTGTTGTCTTAGCACAGCAGCGCAGTGGTGGCAAAATGCTCATTGTTGCTGTTCAGTATCTCAATATTTGGGTGCCATCAAGTCTTTATTTTGCTTATTTGTCTGTAGACTTATGTTGTGGCAGGCATGTTTGTGCTTTGCTCTAGGAACACTTTTGTGAAGGTATCTTTCTTTTATACAGCTTTTTAAAGCTGAACTAGATTAAAATGACATTTAAATGGTAAGGTTAAAAGACTTCTATTCTTACTACTGCAGAGGAAGTATTGGAAAAGTGCTGGAGGAGTAAGTGTTCCTCTTTAGAGCAAGAGGAATGAAGCAGGCTCCCACCTTGGCATGTTTTGAAAGCGGTACCATGTGAAGGAACACTGACACATTCATTTTACTTCAGAAGCTAAGTTAAATCAGTCGCTGGTAATTGCGCAAATACCGTCTGCACTTAGGAGCTAAGGCTTGATGTTTTCCATCTGGTGGCTAAATGCTTTTGAACCTCCTTGCTCTGTGCAGAGCTCTCGAGCACTAGTAGTGTGTGAGCATCTATGTAAGAAGTTTTCTCAGGAATTTGATTTCATGTGTTGCAACCTTTTTGTTTAGTTTTCACATCTGTATAGGGAACAGTTTGTGTTCTGTATCTTAAAATAGCTTAGAAATAGTTCTAGAAGTACTGCTATCTCCTGACAGTACTTAAAACTGGTATTTCTAGAAGGCCAAAAGAATAGAGTTTTGGTAAGAGCTTTAAAAGGTCCTCTTACATCTCTTCAGCTGTTTTTGTCTAATTGTTTTCAGGAATCAATTGCTAAATAGGGCATGGCACTTCTCAAAAGGAGGTTTTTGATTACACTTTGTGCAAACGGATGCATCATAAAAATATTTAATACAATTTTTGCATATTAATAGTTTTTTTCACAGCAAACATAATTACTTTGTAGAAATGTTAATCTTACCAGAGTCCTTGAAAGCAGAAACTAGGGAAGAGTAATTAAAATTTTAAATAAGAATGCACTGTACTCCATGCAATTTGTATGGACTAGAAAAACACAGCTATAACCTGAATTACACCGTGATCCTGACCTTGTAAGTGGAGTCCAGAGTTAGAATTTATTGTTAGTACAACTGATGTCCAAACAGGCTGACCCAAATGCAGCGCTTTGCATTATTAGCCAATTGTAGTGATGCTAATACTTGTAGTCTAATTACTGCCAGTTCCCAGCAGTTGCTGTGCACAAACCTCTCCCTCCCCATAACCCTGTTCAGGCTCGCCCTCCTGGCTGGTCCAGGGTGTCCCCAGTGCCTCAAGCTCCTTGCCGGGAGGAGGGTGCTGGGGGTGGCAGCTCCTTCCTCCTCCGCTACCAGCTGCCGTGTGTTCGTTTTGACATGCACTTGAAAGGATGCTGTTAAGCTTTTAAACTCTTTCACTGTGGCTTCTGTTTTTTGGTGCATGTCGTTCGTCAGTGCTGAATCATCTTCTGGTGTTGAAGTGCAGTGGGTTTGGGTTCTGTTCACACCAGTCTCCCCAGGAGCTGACACGGCTTTGTGCCTGGGATACGAGTGGAGCAGTTTGGCAGAATGGAAGGGTAATCTGATCGGAAGGAGAGTCCCTGCCAGTTGTTTGATATGGTAGGGCAGAGATTCCTCAGATGCCATGGATTGGATGGTGTGCTTTTTTCAATTTTGTTGTCAGAGGAGGTTAATGTCCGAGAAACTGGAATTGTGGATTTCTAGGAAAAGGCCTTTACAGTCTGTTGAGGTTAAATCTGGGCCAGAATTGTAAATGTTCCAATTGTCTGTCTTTGCGTTTGTGTGGATCTCATAAGACTCATTTTTTCTTGAACTGTGTTATTTTATTCAGGTTTGAAATACTGAGTTTAGCTGAAGCCGAGACAAATTTGCCACTCAGCTGTATGAAGTGTAGCAAAACTGTAGGGTGTCATGTTAATAAAACTAAAGTCTGACCTTTCCCGAGATCAGCTGCTTGGCTTTGTCTGTGCTCTATGATGGCTTCATAACAATTTAGAAATACTGGGAATGCCAGCCAGAATACCTGGACAAAATTTTGTCATCTTCTTCCCTATCCTTTGATCCTAGATCTTTCCCAGCCCTGTATATAGGGCTTTTCTTCGTTCTGTTACACCTCTGTGAGGGGTAATGATTTACATCCTTACTAGAGGGGTAGCTTATTTAAAAAACAAAACAACACATAAGAATAGACAGAATGTTTGCTAGTTTTGTTGTGTTGGGAAATGCTGCTAGTATAGGTAAGTTAATAAGTCTGTTAGTAAGCAGGTGTCTTGTATTATTTTATGGGTGGTGATCGATAGGCTACATGGGCAGTCTCTTGTCTGCCTGTGTTGTTCTGTTCCTTTACAAATACCCATCTCTCATGATAGAGGAATGAGAATTACTCTAAATGCAGGATAATAAAATTTAATTTCTACCTCTTCACATTTGAGGAGGGTCCAGAACTTAGAAGCAGTCCTCATCTGCCACGTGCTCTGGCAGCCTCTGCTGAAGTTTTTATGTATGTAATGCTGATTAACCGCCTGCAAGGGTTTGGCTTAGGTCAAAGTATTCTGTGCTCAAGAACAAAGAATCAATATGTGTGTTTCCAGTGTAAACTCAGTAGAGAAATAGAGTGCTTGGTCACTTAGAGGTAATCTACAGTGATCTGGGAAGTGCTTATGGAACTTGCCCATGGTAAAACTAGCAGAAATACCAGATAAGGGATTGAGTGAGGAATTGAAACTGAAACAGTCATTAGCAGGTCCAAACTCCTCTCTTTTTCCCCTCTGCCACAGTGAAGGTCTTTTGTTTTTAAATCTTGAAACTGTGTTTTGAAGAATTTCTCTACACAGTAAGACCAGATAATTTGTGTGCAGTTTTCAGTTTAAAATTTTGTTTTTTGTGGCTTTGATTAGGTTCCCCAGTATGCTGGGAGTTACCCATATCTGCACCTGGATCTCTGCATCATGGATAAGAAGTGTTCTTAACTCATTGTCTAGGGCTTAGCAGACATGCACAACTTTGCCATGCACCCGCACTTTATCCCCCTGCTACTCAATGCACACATTGATTGTTTTGGGGAGAGGAGGTGTAAAGTTTTCCTTTTGCTGGTTTCGTAGTTTACTGACAAAGATGTTTATGATCTCATGCCTTCCAAGTACTTTCACTGTTAATGTGCTACCTCGAATATTTTGAAGTTTCCTAAGTATTTCCTAGAAAAAAATATTTCAGTCCTTCATGACAGTAGCAGGTAGTAGGACTTTTAGTGTATTGTCAAGATGATTAAAGAGCAATGCTTCTTCATTCAGATTAGAGATCTATTGCAGATGCAGGCTGTTTCATCTCCTTGCTAAATGTGTTTTCCCAACCTTAATAAATAAACTCTTCTGTCTTTTCCATCAATGCTATTTGCCGTCTAATACTTGTACCTATAATTTCATATATAGTACTAACGCTTTTCTTCTCTTACATCTGAAATTGCTTTATTTCTTAGCGTTAGCATTCCTTTCTTGCTACTTACCCTGCTGTGTTTCTGTTATATCCCCCTCAGTCTCCTCCTTGAATAATTACTTGTAGCTCAGTCTGTTTATTTCCCATCATCCTGGCATTAATATACAAGTAGTTGTGAGATGTTTTATTCCCTTTCTTGGTAGAGCAGTTTTGTTTTCTTCTTTCATTCCTTCTCTCCTGTTTCTTCTTTTTCCCCGTCTCCAGGCTTGGCATTTCAGTTCTTGTCTTAGCTGTCTTCTTGAGAAAGTGAATCTTTCCGCTGCTGTCTGGTTTTTCCGTGTCAGCTCTGCAGGCAGGAGATGGGCTTTCTGAGGGGGAGCAGTGCCCTGACAAAAGCGTATGTGCTCTCGGAGGGCTGCGATCCGCTACTGAAATCCCTAGACTTGGTCTTTCAGTTGATTAAAGGAATGACCTACTTGGGTATTGGGTTTATGTGGCAAGGTTTCGGTAACAGGGAAGCCCCAGGCCTCTGTGGGAAGAGTCCAGAAGCTGCCCCGTGTTAGCCGAGAGCCTTGTGGGGCTTGGCTGCCCATCGGCGTGGAGCCACCGCGGCCTGTGTGGACAGTGCTGCAGCACGTGGAGGCGAGGTGTGGCAGGTCCCGTCTGGGTGGGCTCAGTTTGAACTGCTTCGGGGAGAGGGGAAATAGGTGTGATTCAGGTGGGCGGTTATGTAGCCCGTTTAAGAGGGCACCTCTGTGCAGGCCTTTGGTACTCAGGGTACTGGACCTGCTTCCTTTTGTGTCTGGGCTCGGTGGCATGATAGGATATATAAGTTTTCAGATGTCTAAGGTTTTTGTTTAGCTGTTGCAACCAGGTAACGGTGATCTTCAGAGCGTGTGACATCTCTTCCTGGAGACTACCTAGAAAGAAAAGGCGTTGAAAAGATGTAACTGGGGAAGTTACCTCATAACGTTGCTGAAACGCGTGGTGCATCTCTGTTATTCTTCTGTGTAGCTCCACATCTGGTAGGCAGGCCGCTCCGAATCCACTTCCTTGGATTCAGAAAGTAATGTGGAATGAGAGAGGAAGGATTCACAGGGCAAGCAACAATTTGGTCACTTCTAAGGGGGATTAATCACTTGGTGGCGATATAGGGAGAATTGCAAATCTGAAAAGTGAAGTGCAAAGGGAATCCAAGGTGGTAAAAACACTGAAAATGGAAAGAATTCAGGTCAAATGTGGGTAGAATGAGGACTCTTCATGACAGGGAAAAATTGCTGCAAACAGAAATTAGTGGAGGGTAACATGGTTAACTGTGGAAGAGGCAAAGATGAGATACATTGCAGAATAATTCAGAGCAGATGGGAGGTGGAAAAAAATGACGAGCAAAGGTGCTTAACTGTAAAAAGCTATAAAAGTCAAGGTGACAGATGAAAAAAGTGCTCTAGTAAACAAATTACAGAACCCAAATTGCTTCTTCCCTTGCTGAAGGGAAGGAAATGGGAGAGAAAGAATCAGAGGTGACAGTGAAGTTTTGATCCTGAGGGAGTAAAAGTGCATGTGTTATTTAAAACAAAAGGAGGACTGTAACAAGAGATTAAGAAAGGCAGGCATGCTCAGTCCTATAAAGAATCCTTCTTTGATAATGGTGTGGTAGGTGTGGGAGAAATAGCTGACACTTGGACTAGAACCATCTTGAAGGAGAAGTGCTGAATTATTGCCATGTATTTGAACAGATATGCAGAAGTGGCGGCTGAGGTCATGGAGAACCTGTACTTCCAATGTAGTTGTTTCCTATGAAAGGGCTAAAAGTACTGATACAGCACCAAAATCAGTATGTGGGGGTTGCAAGGTTTAGAATTGCACTAAGAGCATTAGGAGTATTTCGTATTACTGTATTATATTTTGCTCGTGTGAAACTTGAACTGCTCTATTGATGCTATATGATAATAATGATGATTGTTTGCTTTTTTTAATCACTTAATTGTCTTATCTTTTGCGTGTAGATATTTGATTTAATGGATGCCAAAGCCCGTGCTGACTGCATCAAAGAAATAGATCTTCTAAAGGTAAAAATATTTATCTTGATGATTAAAAATGCAGCCATTATCAAAGTACATTATTTTTTTCGCAGATATACCTGAAGTGTCCACCAGTAGCTGCGTGGAGCTTTTATAAGCCTCGCTTAAGGAATCTATCATCTATAATCTCTTTAAAAGTTAAAATAGAGAATTAAATCCTATTGAAAAATGCATAACTTTTCAAGTAGAAGTTTCTACTAAAAATATGATATTGTAGTTAAGTGTCTTGTGTGCGGTAAAATGCTGATTTTAAAAATAGGCCCAGCTGTTTCATCAAGTTTTATCCTACTATTGCACAGATGCACTGAAAGAAAAGATCCTTTAAAGTACTGACATGAATCATCGTCTTGATCCTGAAATTCCACCATGTTCTTGCAGGCTTGCGTGTTATTGCAAAATGTTCATCTGTACATGCTTTTCATAAAAGCATGTACTGTTTGTATCATGTAATATATTTTAGGTGTGTTATTTGCCTAAATAAAAATGTTTCATTCATAAAATGTAAGACACTACACTAAAACATGCCTTGTAAATCTTTTCTTAGCAACTGAATCATCCAAATGTAATTAAATACTATGCGTCATTCATTGAGGACAATGAACTGAACATAGTCTTGGAATTAGCTGATGCTGGAGATCTTTCTAGAATGATAAAGGTAGGAAATAACTTTTAAAAATTATTATTGCTAAAAGGTTTCAGTATTAAACTTCTTTGACTTTTCATTCTGCTTGCTCACCGCTGAGTGAAATGCAGTTAAAATGGCAAAAACTGTGGAGAAAAATTGAGTATTTGTACTGACTTTTTATGTATGCCCAATGTTGATGCTTAACAGAAGTCTTTTTTATACTGTTATCTACAATGTAAGTGCAGGTGAGGACATAGCTAGACTCAATTATATTATTTTCTGTGGGGATAAAAAAAAAGTTAATGAAAAGCACTGTCATCACCATTTAGAACAGGGCTTTTTGATGGCTTTCCTGATTTTGGCACAACTGTGTTTTGTGTTTGAACATTCTATACTTTATGATAGTCTCGAAAGCAGAGGGGGCTGGTGTCACAAGGCAGAAGTGATTTTCTCTGTATGTTGAGCTCTAACTGCTAATCACTTTAGCAAGCAAAATAATGATTGAAATGGAAACAACTGCACAGCTTTGTAGTCCTAGTTAAATATGTTATCTTGAGACTAACATATTTTGAAAATGTATTTTGTAATTTGGTTGAAATCACGTACAGTGAACTTGTTGATAAGCGATTGTGTGCTATAGGTTAAGCAATTTTTTGTACTTCTTAAATGCCAGTTCTTTAGCTCATCAGAAAAAAAAATTATCTAGGAGCTGTTGTATGAACTTCATACGCTGAAACTTGCATTAACTTTTAACCAGCTTTTTAAAAATCTTTGTTTGTCATCTGACAACCACCTCCCCTGTTTCCCTAGCCTTTTTTTCACTGGGTCTTGTTTTTTTCTATGTCCCTTTGGTGTACTTCCTTGTGTGTGCACCAGCTTCATTGTTGTCAACATAGTGTAACTCAGGGAACAAATACCGCCAGTCGATTAGCATTCTCTCAGCAACTGCCAGGCACAGAACAGAGTTCTGCTGTTTTGTTTAGGACCTACACGAATGGAGAATGTTAATTTCTTCATTAATGACTTTCATAATTACTTTTTTTTTTTCTTTGAGCTTTTTGGAGAATGTTCCCTTCTAGATTGATAATTGTGAGGTAGGACAGTCAAAATTGGGTTCTAAACGGGTTGTCAGGGTTCTGTTAATATTTATATCCAAATCTGATATTTTTCTTCATCTCATGAATTATTAACTCTGTGGGCTTACATTTCATAAAACATAAAGGAAGGTTTGTCTTTTCTTTGGAATGTTCAGTTTTGACACAACAGTTATTAATATGAGTATTCTGTGACAGATTGCCTTATGGCATGTCTGGTCTTATGACCCATTGAAGCTTTTTCTGCCCTCCTTCTCCCCCCTCGCGCCCCCCCCCCTTTTTTTTTTAATCCAATGTGTGAATAATGGCTCCTTCAGTGCAGTTGGCCTCATTACACCTTGTCCAAGTCGGTGGGTATTTCTTTCAGGCTCGATCTTGGAGGCAGTTTGTGATTCTCCTCTTAACACAGGGATCATGTTTAATGTAGCAAACTTAGATTGCTGTTTGATGTTAATGACAGCCTATCAGGCTATTATTAAATATGTATGAGGTGTCACAATGCACTCAGTCTTCATGCTGCTTGTGGAGGAAATGATTTGGTAGACTATTTGGATGATACCAGTGTAAGTGTGGATGCATCGGTTACAGTGTCTTTTGAACAAAATAGTTTAAAAATTGCCTGGAAAATAAATAATATGTAATGGGGTGGAAACTTCCTAGCAAAATATCTGCCTGTCACATTACAAAGGTCAGTAATTGTGTTGTGTTAGTAAAAAAAAATAAAAAAATAATAATAAAAATCAAGCCATGCTTGGGTTTTCAGTATTCCTGCTAATCTGCTGCTTTAAGTTTTTGGAGGATGTAGTGGCACCCCCAGAAGAGTGATTGGGTACCTGGCTGCTGTGTGATTTGTAGAAACAAGGTTGGAGCATGTTTTTGAAATTGTAAACGACCACAGTTTGAATGACAGTGAAACCACTGTGAATGTCAAGGAAAACTGCTTAACTGGTTTACTTGGGTATTTGTTATGACATTATTGGCATATCAGAGAATGCTTGCAAAGCTGCTGTGCCTCACAGTGCACCTTAATGAATTCTTTAGTTCTTCCCTTAATGAACCACGTCGTTGCTGTCCAGCTTTTATACTGTCCCTCTTGTTACCTGTGAATAATACTCTCTTTGTCCCCACTGAGTAGACAACTGAGGAAAATCACTTGATGTATTCATACTGAGGACCAATAATGGATTCTAATAGAATTCATAGAATTTGCTGTATGGAGGAAAAAAAAAAAGTAAAAAGTTGTGCATTGGCATTTACGAATCTCATAATGAAATCAGAAGCATCTCATGCGTGCTCTCTCTTCTCTCCCTGTGCCCCCCTGCCCCAATTTAATCTGGTGATTGAATAAGAATCTCACTTTATCCCTGCTCCCCTCCCCCTAGATGTTTCGTTTCTCACAGAAATATGTTTCTGTACAGCTTTTGTTTTTAACGGGCACATTCTTGAACATGTCACGTCAGTAACACAGAAGAAGAAAATCACTAGTGTCTGGAGATACTCATTTGATTATAAACTTGGTTTGGCACTGGAACATAGAGCTGGGGACTGTGTAAGCGCTGTGTGGAGATGGGGAAAGAAGGAAAGAGCAGTCTAAATTTTTCTGTATCTGTAACTTAGATTGCTGGATAGTATTGCAATGAAAAGATGACAAATAAATAACTGTTGTACCTGTTTCCCGTTGCTTATGGTTGTCAGTGTCTGTGGTCTCCACTGTGGAGTGTGGTGGTCTTAGGGCAATCCAGCTCCGAGGTCCCAGGTAGTCGATGGAGCCCTCAGGTTACCTTGTCACACCACCTCCTTGCAGTGCAGAAATGTGTCGTAAAGCTTGGGCTTGATCTCCTTTCCTATTAATCACGGTTCTCTTCCGCCACAGGGACAGGTTGAACAGCGTTCTGTGGGCGCAAAACTGCTGACTTAGGCAGGATTCTTTTTATTTTTAAGCAACAATTGATATATATTGGATAAAGAAAATGCCGTAAACAAACAAGAATCTGCTAATTGCATTAGCCAAGAAAACACATCAGAATGATTCAGTAAAAAAAAAAAAAGCAAGCTTGTGCTAGCAGTACTGAAATAATATAATTTCAAGTCTTGCAGAGTAATTAGGATGCTTTATTTAAAATTAAAGTTACTAGGTATAAGAAGGGATGTTTTGAAGACACTGCAATGCTTGTTTTAAATATGATCAGCAACAAGCTTCTAGGTCTATTTCCTTTTTGTAGATATTTTTAGTTTCTCTGGCAAATAATCTTACTACACCAAAAAATGCAAACTTTAAACTGAATATGTCATCCAGATCTTAAGGAACTAAATCATGTTTTGGGAGTGAGCTTGAAAGCTTTCATCTAAAAAGCTGAAAATATGTTAGCTAGCAGCTTTCACAAGAAATGGGGAAAAAAAGTAGAATTCCATAAAATGTCATGTAGGCACTTTACACACTATTCAGAGAATGCTTTAATGTATATTTTTAAGGTTAAGTTGAAAAATACAACACTACAATTACCTAAGTTAAATAGGCAAATATTTTAAAACATGAAAAATTTGTGAACAGTGTGAACTTCATGCTGATTTCTTTTTTTTGGTAGTTGGGAACAGTGTAGTCGTTGTCCTTATCTATCTATCTATATAGTTGTGTGTGGGGGGTAAGTTTATATATCTGGATGTTTGTATATTTATATATTTTAATCGGACAATTTAAGCGGTGATAGTTACTTCCTTGCAAGCAACTGCTGTGTATCTAAGTCGCTAGTTGTGGCACTGCAGTAGCTGGGCTTCTGCTTAGGCAGGTTTGAAGTCTCATTGACTATCATTTTGATGTTTCCCTTCTGGATATTTTGGGCTTCCCTGTGTGAAATAGTGTCAGGCAGCTCTCTTCTCCGTGTGGGCTGGGATGCCAACCCTCCCTCCTCTTCCGATGCCAAAAGGTATTAGCAACGAGCTTTTCTGGAACTCATATTTGCAGTGCTGCAGGTGTACCACAGGCTCTGTGGTACGTTTCAGAGCACACGTTGGCTCTAAGTTGACTTTGTTTAATTGGAAGAGTGATATTTCTCTTTGTCGTGGTAGTGGGAGGATCAGGGGGAGAGTGAGGTTAGGGCACCACTAGTGTGGGGAAGAGGTGCGGTGTCTGAATGCCGCAGGTCAGGTGTTTGCCTCTCCCAGGGCATTGCCCAGTGCCTGGGGAGGGAAACCCTCAGCTGGCTCAGACAAAACTGGCCGTATTGTTCTACTATCTCAGTACTGATTTACAATGTTAACAGTTTGTGTTTGGCAGGCTGGCAGGACCAAAGTGGTGTTTCCGATGCAGTTTGGCTGGCAGTGTTGCAGGTGCTGTGTTCTGCTGCGTGTGTGCCCTGGCTGCAGCAGGACAGAAGCTCGGCTTGCTGCCGGGGCTGCCAAAGATTCAGCCCTGTGGGAATGTGTTTTCAGGTTGTCAAAATGTAACAGCTTCATACTAAAAAAGTTCTGTGCTGGCTGACCTCTTCAGAGTGTGTTTCCAGAAAATGTTGTTTGATTTAGCAGAAGGCTAGGGAAAAGTACGTTATGCTGCCAAGGCGTGGTTTTTATTTATTTGTTTGTTTTAAGATCCAGTAAGCATTTCCTCTGAAAAACTGTAGCCCTTATGTAGTAAAGCAGACCTAAAACACAGAAATGGATTTCTCTTAGAGTGATGGCCATGAAAACTCATCCGAACTGAAATTCTTCGAAGAGAAGAGTTTGTATTACCAACAGGAATTGCTGGAGCACAGCAGCCCAAGCGGTGAATTTCCATACGTGCAGAGCTGCACGAACCTCTTGCATCTCCTAGTGCTGGCAGCATTGTGTACCACCGGAGTGACTATGAATGCTTCAATCTGTAGCACAGGTGACTGAAATGAAATTGTTTTGCCAGAAATAGCTTTTTTTCCAGATGCTTTGGATTAGCTTAAACTTTCCTGTCCCTTGAACGGTATTTATTCTTTTAACAACAGAGAAGGGAGCAGTCTGAGCAGAACGTGGACGGAAGAGTAGATGGGGACAAGCAGCCAGGCGCTCCTGGAGCAGGGAGAGGATCTGACTGGGACTGGGGAAGGCAAGTGAACTGGGACTAGCTGGTGAGCAGTTTGTGAGACAAACTAGACTGGGAAGTGACCACACAAGGTGTTAGAGGCTGGTGAGTATAGGACAATGAGTACCAGAGTAATGCACTGAGAGAAATGGGAGCCCCAGCGCTGAAGATGAACACAATGAGCTGAGTGAAGGACCGACTGTGTTGCCGGAAGGTAGGACAGCCTGTGCAGGGACCCTGGGCAGACAAACAGACTGTTTGCCAGGTGAAGAGCCTGGCTGGGGTAATTTGGACTGGCTGGGGACAGGCAGTGATTGCATAAGCAGAGAAAATGGGTTGAAGAGACAGGAATGAGGAGGGCGAAGGTCTGGGACGGGGTTAGAGAAGAGGCAGGCTGTGCAGGAGTTAGAGATCCCCCAGAGGTCAGGGGAGCACAGAGAAGAGCCTGTCCTGCAGGGGGTACTGCCCCACTAAGAGTGGAAGGGGACTCATGGTTCAGGAGCGCTGCTGTTCTGCTGCTGTCAGCAGAAGTCTGGTACCCATCTGGTACCTACTGAAGGATGATGCTCTGTTGTGCAAGTTGCTTGGTCAGCTCCAGCACTAGCTGTGGCTGTAAAAGTGCCAACTCTGGTAAGCTGCATGTAGCGATATGATGGAGAGCCTGCATCTCTGTTGTTATTTTTATGTTTTTGTTTTTTTTTTTTTAATCGAGGGAATTGCATATAACCTAAGGAAGCAACACTGAAAGCAGGCATTCAAACCTAGCGAATTACACAGCTGAGTATCTCACACTCCAGCAAATTACAGGTTTAGTTCTTCCTCGACAAACCACTGTTCTGCTTGGTGTTAAGGATGCAGCTGCTCTGGGTGGGAATTATGGTTGTGCAGTACACGCCGTAATTTGTTGTGGCTGTGCTGCTGCCTTTGCTGGAGCTGTAGTTTCCAAGGCAGGGAATTTAAGGAAGACAAAGGTTTCCTGGTTAATGCAGTTGAATGCTTTTCCAAAGACTATTCTTTCTTGCTGCCTCTGGGACTGTTCATAAGGGATACTGTATAAACCACTTCAACTGCTTTTTTGATGGGAACTGTAATTGCTTATTCTGTATTTCTGATAATCAAGGTAGAACTGGGGTTTGATTTGTAGAAGTACTGAGCGTTCACAGCTTCATCTGATCTGAGTGGAAACTGTGCTTTGAAGATGAACTGTTTCATAAAGCTAAGTATGTTGAAAAGGAGGTGCTTAAGATTGGTGCCAAAAGTAATTAACACTTTTGATCTTAATTTCTTGCTCCCCATTCTAGTCTGTAAAATAGGGATATTACTATCTCATCATTTTAAAGGCCATTTGTGAAGATAAACCTCACAAAGTTTATTTTATGAATTTGATGTTCCAAGGATGTATATCAGGAAGCTTCCTTCCCTAGTTTATATTTAATAACAGGCTTTGAATAGTGCACGCTAAATAAAGCCTTGAGACATTTTGAAACTGCTCATTAACTGAGTGTCATGAATGAGAAAAAGGTCTTTTGAAATAATAATTAAAAAAAAAAAAAGAAACTGAAAACTGCTTGCACACTCTCAGGGGAAGAAAGTGTGGTGGCTTTAATTCTGAGGGTTTTTATACACATATTTGCATCCAAATGCTTGACATTGTGATTTTTTTTTTTTTTTAAAAGTAGTCTTTTGTGCATTTTTGTATATATATATTTTTTTTTTCATGATAATGAGTTATCTGGACTGGCAAATGCAAGTTTTAAAAAGTGCGTCCTGACTTGTAGCGTTTTTGTTTAGCATTTGCTTATGTTTTAGAATATAGAGCGGTTTAGCATCTTAGTGAAAGTATGACATTAATATATTAATCAAATATTTGCATTTTTTCTCAGTGGTCTTTCATTTTTTGCCACCTTTATTCTTAGGTTGTTTTTCTTGTGTAGGTATTTTGGAAAATATTTTGAAAAGACAGTATCACCTGTAGAAGAATGTAATTCTGGGGATACTCTAACACAGTGTGTGTTACGTCCAGATCAAAAGATCAAAACTAAATTATTATTTTTAGAACCTTTTCTTAAATGCTAGAATTGGATCTTTGAACCAGTCAGGTTAATTTTTGCCACTAACCTTTTTTAAAGCTACTAAAATCCTTTTTCTTAAACTTCTTATTGTGGAATTGAAAAAACGTCTCCTTACTCAACTTGGTTTATCTGTGCTAGTTATGTAGTAACAACCAAGGCTGTTGTTCCAGTGGAAGCAGAGTGACGCTGTGAATGCAGTTGTACAGTCACGAAAGAAAAAGGGAAGGCAGAGCCGTGTTGGGGCAGGGAAGCTGGTTCTGGTAAGCTCTTGCTCCCTGTACATGTGCTGGCTCCTTGCCTTGGCTCTCAGCTCTCAGGCGAGCCGCAGCAGCAGTTTCCCACGTGCAGGTAAGGCACCTGTGTGTGCCAGGGGAAGGAGTGCTGATGTCTGCCTCTGCCACTGGAACAATGAGAATAACTGGGCAGATTTCCTGCTCAACTAGTTCAGCGGCGCTGTTTTGTCAGACGGACAGTGCCCGTCTCACAGACACCATGCCCGAAGCTATTGTGTAAGCGGCTGGTGTTCCTCTCCAGGAGTGTAGTGGTGTCAGTCATCTACGTATAGTTAACTTGGTCTTAAACTTCACTGCTCTGTTCAGATAGATCTAGCTGGACCAGAAGTGCTTGGGGTGTTTCATCTCTGCCTTTGCCCACTGGTGCAAGAATTGTCTGCCTCCCTGACTCTTCAGAGAGAAGGGGGAATGGAAGGGTGTTCTTAACCAATGGTTCTTAGTGCCTTTCTTGTCTGAGATGTCTGCAAACAATACTGGAGGATTCTTTTTAGGTTTTCACCCAGTTTTTGTAGAATTTCCTATGTCAGTGTTTGTACTGTGTGAGTAACTTGCTGAGAATGGAGAGAAGATTTCAGATTTGTCTGCCTTATTTGTAGTAAAATGAAAAAGACAACAAAACACCTTAAAATGGTAACCTCTGTATTTACTGTGTCATGCCATTGCTTTTTATTAGGAGGTAGAGTTAATGATTCAAACACAAATTTCACATCTTCGTGCTGTACCAGTTTTCCCAAGGCGATATATTGGGGAGAGATGCATGTAAACAAATACTGTTGAATTGAAACATGTGGCTGTGTGTTTTAAGAAGCCCTGCTCAGCAGTAACTGCAGGAACAATGAAAATGATGCAGTGTTGGCAATTTTATTTTAGCAGCTCTGCAATGAGATCTGGTTTCGTTAGGTGATCCTGATCTCTGAATGCTGTACGTTCCTTTTTTTCATGAGCGAAACCATTAGGTGGGACAGAGTGACCATAGGACAGGTAAAATGAAATCAATCCTTGAAAAGGTAAAGGGGTGGAGATAGATATATATTCAAGTGATTTTTGGTCAGAGCTTTGTCAGGGATCACAGTTCAATCGAGAATGTTATTAGCAGTCCAATTAATAGATTATTAGCATAAAAATATATACTAAAAATGGAAATAACAAAATTTTGACTTGTATTTTTCCTGCAATATTTCTATTTTTTTTAAGTAGGTGTCTTTATTTTGATTGTGTGTGAAAGGAGAATGTGTTTGAGAAGTTTTTTTGTTGTTGGTTTTGTTTCTCCCTGTGGGGGGGCGGGGGCACACTTTCATTTTAGTATCCTGACATTCTGCTGAACAGAGACAGACAAAGCTCCTGGGACGCTGCTTTTCTGCTAGAACTATAGAACCTTTTAAATAGAAAATAATTTGTGTAGAAACTCCATTTGTAGCTGTGAGTCTCAGAATCGTGTAGGTGTTGCTATCCATCTTTATCAGTCTTCTTTGATCCAGCAAGCCCATACCAGTTCAGGTTTGGTCCTGTCGCACTGGCAAGGCGAGACTCCTGCCGGCACTTCCGTACTTTCCCACTACAACTCCACATCCTCCTCTGCCCTCTCTCTGTTCTCTCCGAGCCAGCAGTGTGGCCAAGAAGGCCAGCAGCATCCTGGCCTTCATCACAAATAGCGGGGCCAGCAGGACCAGCAAAGTGATTGCCCACTGGTGACACCTCAAATACTGCCTTGAGTTTTGAGTCCCTCAGTCCCTCAGGCAGGGTATTGAGTTGCTCGAGGACATGCAGAGAAGTGCAGCTAAGCTGGTAAAGGGACTAGAAATCAAGACACATGAGGAACGGCTGTGGGGACTGGGACTGTTTAATTTGGAGGAAAGGAGGCTAACAAGAGACCTCATCTCTGTAACTACTGGAAAGGAGGTTTCAGAGAGGAGGGTGTCAGTCCCTTTTCTCAGGTGACAAGTGTCAGGATGGGAGGAAACAGTCTTTAAGTTGCAACAGGGGAGGTTTAGATCAGATGCTAGGAAGAATTTCTTCATGGCAGTGGTGAGTCCCATCCCTAGAGGTATTTTAGAGATGTGTAGATGTGGTGCTAAGGGACGTGGTTTAGTGATGGGACTCGATAGGTCAGGTTGATGGATGGACTTGGTGATCTTGAAAGCCTTATCCAACCTAGATGAATGACTCTGATCCCATATTTAAAAAGAATCCCAAAGAAACTCAAACGGAAGTTTCTAAGAATGTCATTATGTGCTAGTTGGCAAGTCCTTCCTGCATCCTTTTCCTCTTGAAGAAGTCCAGATACCTTCCCATAAGTATGTGGCTGTTGATTCACCGTGTTCTGATAAGTCTAGGTAACCAAATGTCAAAAAAATTACTTCATGATTTTGTAAGCCACCAGTGAAGTCGTGAGAACAGACACAGTTGCCATAAAAATGTGAAAGAAGGGAAAGGGAATTTCTTCAAGACAAGGAAACGATCATTCCCTTTTTACTTTTTCCCTAGATTTTCTCTTTTAGAAGGCAGCTCTAGCCTAGAGCATGCACAGCAGCAAGGCTCAGGTGAATGTTCTTGTGGGCTAGTTTGACACTAATTTAGGAGCAGATTTTTTTTTTTACACTGACTCTGCAAAAACTGTTCAAATAATTAGTTTATCATCTGAAATCACCTGAAATCTGCACTTTTATTGAAATCTTTTGTTTTGTTCATCTGCAGGAAATCCTTAGGTTTCTTACAAGAGCCAGACGCAGTAGCCCTGCATACTTCCTTTAGATTTCTTCTCCGAACTGGCCTTGTTAAGCCTAGATGAGACCATTTGCTAATTGCTGTCACTTTTGCTTTTGGAATTTGACCTTTAAAGCATCATTTTTAGAAACTCAGTATAATTTCATGCTTTCATATTGACTTCAAACTTTTTCCCCATCTATCTTTCACTTTTTTTCCTGTCTCCAAGAAATTGAGTGGCATACGCTGTTTATGTGCAAGGCAGCTATATTTAACTTTACTAGGATGGAAACATTTGGAGAATATTTCATTTTTCTTCTAACAATTCATCAGGGAAAACCTGGAGAGTTCTATTTTCCCATAATGAAACTGCTCAGTAAGACTGTAAAAAAGGGACAGAAAGACAAACTGGTGATATGACTTGCCTACCATAAAGCTCTTTAAGGCATTTGAGTAGCAAATCTACATGCAGAAAACAAATCCAGTTATATTAAATGACTGAATTGCAGTTTTATTTGTACTGACATTGTGAAAACTCTTCTAAGCAGCTTTTTGTGATTCCATTCTCAACGACGTAGATGGAAGTTTCATGGGATGTGGCTTTTGAAATGGCTAATTCTTGCTAGGAGACAGCTGCGTGAGCATGCCTGGCGTTCTCTATTTACCTGGTAAAACACGAGCTTGCAACAAAGCCCAGGTTTTTAATGCACATACACTAGCAATTTTATTTTTTGCACAGTTTCAACAACGTTGAGGCTGATCTTTCACCTCAAACAGGATTATGTTTTTTTAAATGTCACACCCTAGCAGGTCAAGGATCAGAGGGACATCAGGACTGCCCTGTGAGCCTCAGATATGCGGAAGAAGCAGGAGAATAGGAAAACACTGAAGATGAG
Source organism: Heteronetta atricapilla (assembly GCA_011075105.1). Taxonomy (NCBI): domain Eukaryota; kingdom Metazoa; phylum Chordata; class Aves; order Anseriformes; family Anatidae; genus Heteronetta; species Heteronetta atricapilla. Next base: position 6,716,529 of record CM021738.1, on the reverse strand, counting down.
ATTACTTCAGAAAGCTTTATGTCAGGGCATACTCCTTTGAGGTCAGATTTGAACAGGTGATGGTAATCTGTACTCTGAAGGGTAACTTGTGATTGCATGGACCTTAGACTGCTTAAGACACTACAGCACTAGGCAGTGAGCTAACACTAAAGTGCTCATGGTGCTGCTGTGCTTTGCTACAATAAAGGACGTTATTCTTCTGCTGTTGTGTCTTTTGCCTTTTGGCTTTCTCCAAAGGAAATGGCAAAACCTGCAACCATTAGAACTGCATTTTTCCTTGGAGACTATTTTAAAATAAGGGAGAGAGAGAAAAGCATCCTGCTTTGAGTGCAGTTAACACATGCTATATGGATTTAATTATGCTGTTTGGCATAAAATAGGTGTAAATTTGACTGTTTCCAATCAATTTATTTTGTTAGAAGGTAAGGCTCCAAACAAGAACAGGATTCCATTTCTTCCTTGACTTTTCCAAGAACACTGCATACTGGACTGCTTCCTAGAAACATACAATTTGTTTCAGCAGCTAGTTTTGCAAAATCAGTCCTTCCTAGTGGTGGAGTCTTTTCATCATTGTCTTGCTTATTGGTGGACAGTAGCCCAAGAAACCATTGAGAATATGTATTTTGATGAAAAGAGTGTAACTAATTACTACACAAAATAATGTTCAGTGAATTTATCTTAAACACATAGGCATTGTCACTTGTATAAATTTAGAAATAATCCAATGTCTTTGTTCAGTTTACATATTGTTAGCAAACTTACCAGCTCTCTCTGACATCCTCTCTAGATGGATAAACATTCAAAATCTACAGGGCTAATAATTGATGTTTTCAGGAAGAGAAGTTATTAGTATCATGAAAAATGGTAAATGGTGTCAGTAGAATGAGACTACGTCTTAAATTGTTGTTACATTGAATGCTTGCGCTGTAAGAACTGAAGCAGATTTTGTAGTGAAAGCCATCAGTGTATTTTTAAAGTACATAGGAATGGAAATCCATAATGGAAGGTATTTGTATTTCAGACATTTTGTGAATGGTGTTTCATCACTGCTTGAACTTAGATTTCAGTTAAAATAAATAAATAAAATCAGAATGTTTAAATAAAATACCTAGTTATAATTATGATAATTTCAGAATGCATTTTAAATCAAGGAACTATGCTTTCATGTGCACATACTTACATGTATTGTGTGTTTGTTTTTAAATGAAAAGAAACCTGGTCTCCATCTTCCTATTGACATCAAACAATCCTCTGATATGCAAATCCAGCTACGGGGAGAACAGATACACAGGGCTTGTTTGGATTCAGTCCAAGACTGAGAAAATTATATTTAAACAAGTAATTTATATTCTTTGCCTCATTTAAATGAAAATGCATTTTTGAAATAGTCCCTATAACTAAAAACACTTTGGTGAAATTTTATGATCCTTTGTATGACTGATTCATTTTACAATAGCTATTTTAAAATCATTTTTCTTATACTCCTGCATGTCTCTGTAATGTGTAGATGCAGCTGTCAACTTCTCAGTGGCACGTTTGAACATAGCATATGAAAATATTTTTATTTTTCCAGGGTAATAAATGTTTGTTGTATGAACTTAGGGTGTGTATGATTGTGTGTACGTGTGTGTACGCGCACTATTAAAATACATCTAAGTATTTTTCTTCCTATCTAAATTAATTAATGCTGTTCATGTATTTCCTTTGTCAGCTTAAATCTGTCAAAATAAGGATTCTTTAAAAAGAGACAAAACGAGCAACAATTTTTCAGTCTTCTCACCTTTAGCTGCAAAATTCATAATGATCAAACTTGCACGTTTTGACATTGGCTGAATTCCAGGTTTTCAGTATGTATTTTAGGAGGACTATATTTCAGTCCCTGAATATTATATTTGAAGGTGATGTGTTTAGCAGAGCATAATTATGTTTTATGTAAGTTTTAACAGGCTATAGAACTGCTACCAGTTATTGGGAATGGTTGCTTATACATGATGAAAAATACTTGAACTAGAGTTTGATCACTATGAAATTTTCAGAAATAGGCAGTACTCCTTCAATCTTAGAAACTTCAACCATGCATAATCTGATCTAGTCTTACGTGATCTTTCTTGGAGACTTTGTGCCACTGCTATTTTTCCTCTGTTTGGAAGACGAGGACATGGAAATTCAAGTTGGTGGAAGGAAGTGTTTCATTCAGGAAGTTCTGCACACATACCTTTATATCAGATGGTCATTTGTTCTGTGGTCACTTACTCTGCACTAGGCTGCTCTGACCACATTAATCCTGCCCTGAGAATAGTTGCATGCCATGTAAATCCTTCTTTTTTTGGGGGAGGGTGGTGGTGGTGCTGGTGTGAGAGACTACAAAAAGAGCAGTTTTATTTCAGTAACCTCAGTTGTGGCTAATACGTTAACTGATTCTAAACATGTGTATTGATGAAATATGTTTTAATATTTAAGGAGAAAAAGCTTCCTGTGTCAAGAAGCTTTTAGTAAACTTTTATAATTACATTGTGAGCTTCATGTATCTGATATTTAACTAAAGGATTTTCTATTTTTATTTCTTCAGCCACTTTATGCAAGTTTTAAATTGTGATATGTATTGACTATCTTTTTTTTTTCTTTCTTTAAGCATTTTAAGAAACAGAAGAGACTGATTCCTGAGAGAACAGTTTGGAAGTACTTTGTTCAGCTTTGCAGTGCATTGGAACATATGCATTCTCGTCGTGTTATGCATAGAGGTAATAAAAGATCAAAGTTTTATCTTTAGCAAAACTTTTACTGTGTGAAAATGAAACGTGTTCAATGCAAGTTGCACCAAACACCAAATAATCATAATGGAATCAGTTTCAACAGCTGACACAATGTATGTTTCTGTAATGTTTGTTAGTAACAGCAAAGTGTGGTAGAAGTTGGTGCTTTGTGTTTACTTGGCTGTGGTACGTATTTGTTTGCAGCAGTGGCTTGTGAGACTTAGTTTTCAAAGTAATAGAAATCCTGCTGCTGCTTCCTCTTCACTTGCTCATTTTGATTTCCTGGCTCTTATTTTCTGTCATGTTTTTCTATATTTATCCATTTTTCCCTTGTATTTTTTTTTTACAAAAGTATTTACCTCCTGCCATGCATCCTTTCTCCCTTACCTGCTGGCAGTGAGCATTTTCTCCCCTTCTCTGCTCCTCTCTGCTCTTTCCAGTCTGTGTGTCAAGTACTGTGTCCCAACAGCCCTTGTAGCTGACAGCTATCCCTGTCGGGTACTAAATCTCTTCGACCCATTGTAAACCTTTGTGCTGCTGTCTCCTCCATATGTTGTCTTCATTTTGCCTTATAACTCTGAGTCAAAAGAAACAGATAGTAGTATAGTTGCTACTCAGATGTACATTTTTTTTTGCCTTGGAAATCCCTCTAGCTATGAGATGCAAGCTATATATGGGTTGTCTCTCTGGGTTCAGGTGAAATTAGATGTCTTAGGTTATTGGATTTCTCCTCCTGGGATGCAAATAGCTGCCTAAAAGCAAAGTTTCTCAATCTCTGATGAACTGTGGCATTTGCAGCTGGAGATGCTGCACCCTTTAGCAAGATAAACTTGGACGCGCCCCTGCAAATGGCTTTCCCTGTTGATTCTCCTTTTCTTCTCTACTCATTTGTACAAACATCTGGACGTGCAAATTATAGAGAGGGATGTAAAATTACAAATTCTTTCTATAATTTCAGAATGCTTTGTGATGAAGTTAGTTTATTTCAGTTTCTTTGGCTGAAATACTACCTTCGGAGTTTCTGGAAAATCTGTGGTTACACACTGAATTAACCATTCTGTAAGAAGATAAGGGTTCGGTTAAGGTAGACTCTTCTCTTTTCACACTTACGTATTTTTCTGTAAGTTTTGAGCCCCGCTGTGTGGCTCTTGAGCTCAGTAAGAGCTGGGGACGCTTGCCAAATAGCAGGTCAGTTTACTAAGAAGACTAACAGTTAGGTACCTTGTTAAAAAATCATAACATAAAAATCTTTGCTGTAGTCCCTAAAGGACTGGATTAAAACTTAAACTGAATATTACTTGGGAAAAATAACTGTCTGGGGTATACATTGTTATTTTTCTTTGTTTCTACTTCATTAGCCCAATTCCATTGACAAGTACAAATAACCATTCTCCTGAGTAAAACTTTTCTTTTGTTTTAATACCTTCTATTAAAGAGAAACAGTTACCTATTTCAAATAAATAACATCTTGCCTCTGCGGGTAATCTGATTAGCAAAAGTGATGAAAAATGTGATTTACAGATCATGAAAACATGCTTTGGTCTGTTACTTAAAGCATAATAAGAAGTTTTCTAGTTTTAATGGCAGTCCTTATAGATAGTTTACATAAAGAAGTACTGAACTTAGCTGTATGTGTTTCTATGATTATGGGCTGGATGATGTGGTATTTTTTTTTAAATATTTTTCACAGCTCTTAATTTTTTTATTTGAGTGATGCTAGGTCTATTAAAATAGTTAATTTAAAATTCTGAATCATGGATTCCATCTTTCTAAAAGGCTCTGTCAAATTTTGTTAGTATTATCCATACTGAAAATAGCTCTTCTCCCAACCGCATACTGAGTTTTTAAATTCTGTTGTTTATTTTCAGATATAAAGCCAGCTAATGTGTTCATTACAGCTACAGGGGTAGTAAAGCTTGGAGACCTTGGACTTGGACGATTTTTCAGTTCCAAAACCACAGCTGCTCATTCCTTAGGTAAGCTTTTCTGAGGGGCAGGGGAAGGGAAGGTGGATTTTTATGTAGCAGAAATACTGTGGCCATTCATTGGAGGGGAGGGAAAAAGTATTAACACGCAGCTAATGCCATCTGAAAAACTAGAATGGTGAGCCGTGTTAATACAGAAAAGCTGTAACGCTGAGGTTGTGTCGCTTTCTGGCATTACAGCTTGCTTTTTTTTTTTTCTTTGACTCATTTAATGTGTGTTCTTGGCTCAAAACAAATCTTCATTATAGCAGCGTTTCCTAGAAATGATAGAAAAAAATAAGATTAATAATACTGATGTGTTTTTTCAATTCAAGTGAACTTCAGTCTGTGTTGGAAAGTATATGATAATTGTTTATGCCTGTATATTGTATGGGTAGTTTTGAATACACGTTAGTGATGCCTTTTGAAAGAGCTGAAAGACAAACTCCTGTTTAAACTAAAAAAAAAAAATAATTTGATTAGTTAATGATCAGCTTGGAAAAATGTCCACGGCATAGTGATTGTGTTTTTCTCCTTTTTCTTCTTACAAACACAAGGTTAAAATGTGGAAAAACTATTTTAATTATTTTACAGCTAGTATCTGGTATCGCTGGTATTATGGTAATTGTCTAAAAAATGTTTTAAGATTTACGTTTCTCAATTTATGCTGAATAAGTTGAGGAGAGATCAGAATTAGGCTTTATGATACACAAAGGTTTTTTCTTTTCCTTTTTTTTGATGGGAGAAAAAGGATTTTTATAAACATGCAAAAAGCTTCTGAAATGCTCAATTTATTCTTTGCTAGCATGCAAAAAAAACCAAACCATTATTTTTTAAGCCAAAATAACACTGTTTTCTAGGCAAAATTTTAATGTAAGTGATATCTTTTGAGTAGCGTATGAGAGCATTTGAAGTCTGGAATGACTAAGAAGCCTTCGGAGGGGAAAAAAGAAGTAAAGTATTTGAGAGATTCTTTGTTTAAATGCAGGGAATGGACAAATGACAGAATCTAAGAGGATCTGTTTATGAACAAATGTGTATGAAACATTTGTCTTCTACAGTAGCAGCATCTTTAAAGAGAAATGCAAGATTTGGTGTTTACAGCCAGTATTTTTTTCCCCATAGTTGGCTTGTAGTTAGCATCTTCAGTTTTTGTTCCCCCAAATGTCTGTTTATTGGCTGCTGAATGCCAGCCTGGTCATTGACTGCAGAGTGTGAAATGAACTTCCAGACCCTTAAAGTGCGGGGCTGTTGGTGGTAATGTCTAGAATTTTTTTCCTGTTTCGACAAAGGACCTTACTGAAACTGGAATACAGATAGGTAAAATTTAATCAAATGTTGGTGTGAGAATTTTAGACAAATGATGGTGATAATTCTGTAATTAGGCATTTGGATGTTTTGATTGACAGAAGTACATAAGATAACCACTCATGTCTGTCTTCAGTAATAATTACAGTCTCTATTTTAAGTCTATGGGAGGACACGCACAGAATTGTGCTGTTCAGATGCTGTTGGTTCTAATTAGAAATGTAACATTTAATAGTCTTAGGTGAAACTGTGCCGTATTTATCCTCACCTCTTAATTTGACTTTACTCAGATAGTCCCAGTTACAAGTAGATTACAGAAAAAGAGAGGACTGCTATTCACCATGCTGGGACCACATTTGATATGAGGGTGAGAATTATATTAAAAAACAAAAAAACTATTTTAGAAAATAATCTTTTTGTTACACAATTCCTACTTCCTCATCTCCCAGAATGTCTCTGGGTACTCTTACACCGTCTAGTTTTTCCCTTTATCATGATACTGATACTGCTGTAGTCCAAACCATGAAGAACTGCTGAGATCTGAATGGGAGTGAAGTGAGACTTGGACACAGATGTGCAATCTTGCATTATTATTAAAAAAAGAAAAAGAAAAAAAAGAGGGTGGAGTTAAAGACACAGACAAGAAGCAATGAGACCAGGAAACATGCTTGGGTTCCCCATGGAAGTTCAGATATAACCCTCAAGATTTGATTCTAGTTCCTCACAGGGGTGTTAAAACTCACCTCTTACAAATAGAGGAGTCATCCAGACAGGGAGAAAGGTGAGGAAAATCAGCACCAACAAAACAAACTGTTGTTTCTAATGTTGGGTGCTGTGTAGAGGAGCTGTTGTGTTCGCCCTGCCCCTGCTCCTTTTCCCATTTTCCCTGCTTATTTATGAGACAATGTTAGAATTTAGCCTAGGAAAAATGTTTTGTTCAGCTATTAACTTAGGCTGCTGTGGAGACAGTGACACTCTGATTTATCATGTCACTTGTGGAGACCATTTTTTCAAATTATTTTCCCTTGCATTTTTGGGGGCTGGTTTTCCTGAATTTTCTTTCAAAGTTGCATCTTTTTGTGATTCCATAAACCTTTGGTGCATAGAAAATGGTGAATTACAAACATGTAGCAATTTATACTTGTTTACAGGCTTTATAAAAATTTCAGTAGCAAACTAGATTCAGGCTTCCAGAGATAAAGAAATGTACTAAAATTTTCATTAGCTACAGCTTCTAACTGCTAATTATGAATAATACTGATTTAATTAAAATACTTGCTGATGGCCCATTTGAAACAAATGGGAAAAAAATGCACTGGACAGAGTGTTTTAATGTTCTTAACTCCTTCTATACAGCCTGTCCTGGTTTCAGTTAGGACAGAGTTATTTTTCCTCCTGGTAGCTGGTAGGGTGCTATGTTTTGGATTAGGATGAGAAGAGTGCTGATAACATGCTGATGTTTTAATTGCTGCAGAGCAGTGCTTACACCAAGCCAAGGACTTCTCAGCTCCTCGCTCTGCCCTGCCAGCAGGCAGGCTTTGGGTGCAGCAGGAACTGGGAGGGGACAGACCCAGGACAGCTGACCCAAACTGGCCAAAGGGGTATTCCATACCTTATGGGGTCATGCTGAACAATTATAGGGGTGGCTAGCCGGGGTGGGGGGCAGGTACTCGGAGTTGGGCTGGGCATCGGTCAGTGGGTGGTGAGCAATTGCATTGTGCATCACTTGTTTGTACATATTATTATTATTATTTTCTATCTTAATAAACTGTCTTTATCTCAACCCATAGGCTTCACTTTCCCGTTTCTCTCCCCATCCCAGAGAGGGAGGGGGGAGGGTGAGCGAACGGCTGTGTGGTGTTCAGCTGCCGGCCGGGTTAAACCACCACACAGCCGTATCAAAACAGTTGAGTTTTCTACCATGGCATGTATACATCTTTTTGATAATAATAATAATAAAAATATTAAGAAAATGTAAAGGAAATGAAGGCATTTTGTATTGTTGATTTGCTATGAGCTTGACAAATTCCTGAGCATCAAGAAACATGATATTAGAAAGGGAAGTCAGGAAGAGCACCCAAGGAAGAAAGAAGTGTCCGGTAAGACAGGCTTCTTACCCCTTTCTCCAGGGTTGTGGATGTTGCATTTTGCTGTTGTTGTTTTCTTTTACGGCTGAATGCCAGGCCTTACGTGCCTTGATCAAATGGCAATCCTGAGGCCAACTCATGCAAATGATGTAAAAACGTGCTTTTTATATTTTTGTTAACCATTCAGTGGATCTAAGTCCGTATTTTAGTAGTTTGGTTATGGAAAAAAAATATCTGTTCTCCAGTGTGGTTGTGTTAGACGACCGCATGGTATGCTGTCTGGGTGGATGCTGCTGCCAGGATGTGAGTACCTTCTTGCAGGGCAGAGGAGCTGTTGTGATCCTCTTAAAATCAAAGGCAGAAGATCATTTGTATTAAATTCTGGTGATTCTACATTCTTTCACTCCATTTTCCTCTTCCAATGAAGAAATTTTGTTATTCAGTATGTTAAAGCTAGTCTATGGAACACCTGAATCAATCATTACATTGCTTTATTAAAGTTGCTTTACATTTACGAGACAGATTTTTCTCCCATTTTAAAAAAACTTGATAGTACTTGGAGTTTGTTGCTGTGTTTCATTCAACTCCTTGACGCATTCACTTTTCAAGTGAACACACATTCTCCTCTAACTCAGCTGCAGTGCAAATTAGGCATTTATGCAGGTAGTGAGATGGACTGCTTGTCATTGCCCCCTTTTTCATAGTAGTTTCTTGGCCTCTGATCCCTCAGATCCAGCTTCCCTCCTTGTCATAACCACTGTTTCCATTATGTCTGTTCCCTTTCCCAGTAACAGAAAGCTTGTATGAGGAAACAACATTTTCTAGATCTGCAGCATTTTAGAGGGAAGGATCTCCGGAGCAGCAGCAGGTTCTGTGAAAGCAGTTTATCTGACTGCCACGGGCCATTTTCAAGGAGATTTCCCTTAAAACCTGCAGGTTACTTGAGATGCAGAAATGCAGTAAACAGAGTATTGAAGTTACAGATTTTGTTTTTACCTGTGTAGGCCCCTTAATGTGTTACCTCTTTGTCTTGTATTATTCTATTTCTTCAGACAAGTAAAGAGAGTTGCATCTCTTTACTGTGTTGGGATGCTGTATTTCACTTACCACAAAAAATAACGATCCAGGAAGGAAACATAGCATATAATCAAATCTAGCAGTTGCTTGTCAGCAGCGTACTGCTATGTACTGAGACTGCAGATCTTTAGAACAGGGAGCAGTGCCTTCGGATTAATGAATCTTTTGTGTCAAGTTCTCTTGAAAACAGTTTACAAGTAGTAATGATGTATAGATCTTCAGGTTGTTTTTGTGATTTCAATGACTACATAACTGTAATTTCTATTCCTTTCACTTGTTGGTCATTGGGGGCTTCAGGTTGTGTTGCAGTTAAGGTGTTACACTAGGCTAAACACTGTAAAATGATAGCATTTGTTCTTCCTTTTCACTATCATCAATCTTTCACAGTCATATCAGACCCCTAATGTATCAGCAGGCTTCCCAGAGCTACTGGTTAAAATTACGTTTGCTTTTGGTAAGCTATGAACCTTCAAACCTCTGTGTTTTCAGCTGCCCCCTGTGGATTGTGTGAAGCCTCTTTCTGGCACATTACTCACTGCCAGTTCCTCGCCTGACGTCTCAGCGCAGCACAGGCACTGTTCCTGTAACCAGTTAAGAACCAGGTTACTGTTGCATTTCTGTTTTATTAGATGAGTTCTGCCAGCAAAGCATCAGAGTGTACTAAACCCTGCATTGATAGATGCAAAACAGAGCTGAAAGTTTTTGAAGGTGCCCAAACTCACAGTCTGTGTGTGTGGGGGGGAAAACAGGCTTTCAAGGAGGAAGTTCAGTAAGAATACTAAAACTACGAAGGCTGTATCAAGCCAAGTGTTTTTTAATTACAGCTTCCAGTTGTCATTAAACGTCTATTAAAGTCCTGTTGTTGTTACCAGAATAGCAGAGTTTTGCTTTGCTTCTGGACGCTCTGGAGCTGTTTCGATGTTGCAGTCCAGCCATCTGTGCCCCTGTTCTTTCGTGGGAAAAAGACCATCTCTCTTGACCGTTTCTCTGTGGGTGAACACGATCATCCCATGAGAGCGAATGGTTTTCGCAGTGCTCCATCGGTTTGAGTTGCCTTTCCCCACCCTTTCTCGTTTCAAGCTCTTGATCTTCTGCAGTCTCAGCCGACAGCCGTGCTGCCCAGCCTCGCTGCCCAGGCCTCTGGGGCAGGGGCCTTGACACCTGCTGCTCTCCCGGGACTGGGAGGTTCTCCCCTTGAAGTTTATGGGGCCAAGCCCATTGCAGGATGCAGTGTCTGTCCCTGTGACAGACAGAATCTCTGTCCCCATGTTTCTGCCTACGGGTAGGTTCTCAGAGTCTCCTTCAGTGCTGTTTGCCAAGAGGGCTGTCAGTTGGAGCTGCAGGTTACCGGCAGCAGCGGCCTGGCCTGTGAGAAGATGGCAGCGCGTTTCCCAGTCTGAGCCGGGCCTTTTAAGTAGGAAAGTACTTCTTACTAATTTTTTGATTTTCCTACTCCATTTTCACTGGAGAAAGTGTGGTACATTTTGAGATGCCAGCCTTTATAAGAGAGAGAGCACATTGTCAAGACAAAACCCTGAACTTTTGGAAATGATTAGATTACAATTACTCCGATGAAAACTGTTAATCTAATTATTCAGATTTGTAATTGTAGGTTCATTATATCTCGTTCACATAGCGATCAATTCTGAATAGATGGGGCTAATTCAGAAAAGTGGAAGTGATATGAGATCCTTGTAATTTGTGTTAAATAAAACTGAGGTTTGCAGTCATCGTTTCTGTAGCTGTGCAGTAAGAGCGTTGATATTAATCTCTGGCTGTGCTGCAAGATGGTTAGTGTGTGGAAATAAGGTCGACTTATATTGAATTGGCTGCATTCACTTGGATTGCTTCATCAGGATTCAGTGCTTAGGCAAATATTACACACAAATTAAAACCGATGTAGATCTCCGATCCTTTTTTCTGTTAGGCAGTCATCTGGGGGCATATAGGCAGAACGTTCAGAGATGGTGCACAAAAATTGCCACTCATATTATTTTTTTAATATATTTTTATTTTTATTTATTTTTGTTGAGCTAGAGTATTTCTCTGCATTTATCTTGTTCAAGTAACTTGTGACACAGACGGGTAGGGCCTGATTAAAATCAGGAGGAGAGCTGTCCTAGAGTATCTCATGTAAATTTGCTCTGGGACAGCCCAAGTAAATGCTGCTTTTCAAGAGCAGAGGTCTCCAGAGCCTGCAGCTCTGAGGCAGGATTATACCAGGCTAGCCACAGATTCAGGAGCTGAAAACCCCTCATAGGGCCTGGTTCTGCAGCAGATGGCTAAGTCACTCCAAGGAACCTGGGCTTCTGCTGGCCTCCCAGGCTTTCCAGCCTTCCTCTCTGGGAAGCTGAAGATCCTGGATTTCAGGCTCAGGTTCAGATATTCAAACTAAACTGTGCTTAGTAGTTTCAAAAGCAGCCTTTTGTGATTTGTATATTGTCAAAAGGAAGGACAGACAAGTCATTTAAAAAAAATAAATAAAACCCATGGAGGAAAAATTCTAACAGCTATTATTTCCAGTCAGTGATAACAGTATGTATGGAAGGGAGCGGGCAGGGGGATATGTGTAGTGTGGATCTTTTTAGAAGAAAATCACTACTCTGGAAATTTTTTGAGCTTCATTAAAAACAAAAAGTAAAAGTATTCTGCAACTGAACAATTCTAATTGTTGAATATTAGTAGTGAAAATAAAGCTGCCTTGGATGAAATGTGTATCAAATTCATTTGCACTTCTATCAAACTGAAGAGTCGTAAGTATGAATTGAAATTACACGTGTAGTAAAATGAAAACTATGGAAGATAAAAACAACTTTTTCATACAAGAAAACTATTCACTGTTGTATAACAAATTTTCATTCAAACATACTTGTGTATTTATTGCAGTTGGTACACCTTATTATATGTCTCCAGAGAGAATACATGAAAATGGTTACAACTTCAAATCTGACATCTGGTCTCTAGGCTGTCTGCTGTATGAGGTAATACTGATAAATAGAGTGAACCCGGTAACACTGTTTCCCCCTACCCCCAGTACATTAAGTACTGTTTTAGGTTCTATTTCTATGATGTTTTTTTGATGTTTAGAAAAGCATGTAGCATTGTGGAAAAGCTACTTTTCATTTGTTATATATGTCTTAATATTAGCAACGGGAATTCTTACATAGCTTCAGCATATGAAATACTTGATTTGTGTGTTGTTGCTCAAGACTTTCCTTGGGTTTGCTACAAAGATTTTATAACAATTTGTTGAAGATTGGGCATAACTAAAGGATTAAGAAATGAATAATGACAAGCAGATGTAAAAATCATTCCAGAGACTTTAAACGGCCTGTGCTAATTATATGAGCTTGGTAATAAATACTTTGAATAATAGTAGGACTGGCTTGAGTATGCAACTAATGCTTTTGAAAACTGTAATATAATTACTTTACAAGCTTAATTTCTTTAAAATTATTTAAAACCAAGGCAAAACAATAAATTAAAAAAGGCTACTGTGTACTTATCACTTCTTACTTACGTTAACTGTTGAGATCTCTTCTACTGTGCAGAAAAGGTATGTTTTCTACTTTTCCCCCAGCTGGTTAAACTGAGAATATTGGTTAATTCTATATTAATACAATTGAGATTGGTAGGTGACACTTGCATAATAATACATGATGTTATATTCTGAGAAAATCAATATTCAGAGCAAATTCAAATAGAGGTAAAGGAAGGTGTGAAGAACAGGTAGGCTTCTAAGGCAGCTTCATCTTCAAAGTTCTTGCGTATCATTTGTTGATCAAAAGGCTAAACATTTGTGTGGAAGGATGCTGGGAAAGGTTTTTTCCATCAGAGCACAGGCAGTGAAATCTTTCTAGTCAAGTTTTGGATTAAAACTTTCATATGCCTAACTCACTTTTCTGAGTTTTTTTCTCAGTGAGGCAGCAGAATTTAACACATTCAGCAGAATTGGTACCTCTATTGTTTTAGGATTTTGTGGAGAACATTGTCATCCAGTTAAAGTTTTATGTTACTATGAAGTGAATTGTTTCCAGTAGTATTAGTTTATTTTCTGTCAGTAACAATGTTGCTGTAAATATTAACAGGGCAAATAGCTATATTGAAGTCCTGAAGAGTTAACACATATTGTTGCTTGTAAAACTTTGGGATAACTCACAGGATTGAAGTTTGATACCTGAGCAAGTGTTCGTAAATTTTAATCTGGAATGGAAATTTAAAACTCTGTGTTAGGATTCCTTAGAACTGACCATGGCAACTGCCATCAATTTTATTGTTCCACTTTACACACTTGCCCAAGTAGAAGCCTAAGGATAGCACAAAGGTGGATGAGGATTTTTCATTATTACTCCTTTTTTCTCTCATTGTTTTTGTTGAGAATTTTTTAATCTGGAAACAAACAAAAACTTCGAATAACTAATTATCACAAAATAAACGTTATAAGGTTACTTTTTTCTTTTCTAATTTATGAAATAAAATTGCTGGATAGAAATCACTGGCTGTTTTCTCAAGAAGATATTTTTCAGCTTTGCGGCTGAACATAGTATATTAAAAATCAATATTCTTTTTTGATCTGGAAAATAATTTAAAAATAGCTAAATGTCTTAATCTTTCTCTTTTTATTTTTTGAAGTTTTATCAGGATGATATTTAAATTGCTATGGTGTTTTTCCTTTATTATAAGAAAGAAGCAATTAGGATTCTTACTGTTGGTATGTGTTGTATAGGTATAGTATATGGGAGTGTCTTCATCTATAAATTTTATTTTTTTGTTTTTTAGAGGTGCATTTATCCTATTTAGTTGATTCTGCAATATACTGAATATTTTTTGCTGTTGTTTATCCCTGAGTTGTAATTTTAAAATTTAAGTATAGTAAACTCTAATTGTATGCTTAACATTTTCCTAATTTTTCTTTTACTTGAAAGAGGTTGCTTAAGGTTCTTCAGTCATGCATGGACTAATGCACAGTGGTTTTATTATCAGTGCAGTTTTGTACTGGGTATCTTTTTTGTGATGCACGTTATGTCTACTGCCTGCACTTTAACATGTCTTATTATATTGATTTCATTTTGCTATGTGCTCTGGATTCTCTCCAGCTTAATTAGAGAAAAGCTGTGGCATGTTTATCACTTCTCAATAAATGCTTAATTGCTGCTAAACTCTTTTCAGTTATGTTTTAATTTTAGACTAATTTGCTATAATGTATATTTAAAAAAAATATTTCTAACCTATATAACAGAATATTATTCAGTGCTACCTATGGATCCACTAAGATTTTTAAAGCTGTATTTTAGCCTGTATTTTAGAGCCCCAGGTATTTCTGAAACCTAAAAAACACTACCACTGGAGTTTTAATTGATATGCAACAAAGTAGACTTTACTAATTAAAATCAAGATGCTGTGCTTTTGCTACATGGACCTTTACATGGAAAAGTAGGTTTTACACATTTCCTTTTATTGTTCAGCGTAGCAATTGCATCCTTACAGGGTTGTAGGTTGGTGGCTTACAGTTCAAAAAAAAAAAAAAAAAAGAAAAAGGAAAAAAAAAAAAGAGAGAGAGAGAGCTGCCACCAGCCCTGAAGACAGACAGTGGGCTTTCGTCCCTCAGACACCCCCAGAATACTAATCAGGAAAGTCAGACCCTGGAGGTCAGGGAGCAAGTCAATCATTCTAGCGATCGTCTCAGTGTGGAGGATCAAATTAGCCTGAAAAATTCAGCTGCTGGGAGGAGAGGGCGAGCAGCTGTCAGGGGCAGCAGCGAGATGCACTAATGAACCAGATGAATAGTGCAAAAGCTTGAAAATAAAAACAGGACAGTTGACATTTTTCATCTGTCAAAGCAGGAGATGCATGAAAATATAGTATTCCTGTTTTAACTCCTTAGGGGACATTCAGATTTTTTTTAACACTCTGCAGCATTCAAACAAAAATACTTCTTAATGAACACCTAGAGTATGAAAATGAGTATCTATGCATTTATTTAGAATTCCTGCATGCATACAGACTCTGCAGTTGATTTCTCTTTTCTTTCTTCCTCTTTCTTTCTTTTTTTTTTTGGTCTTTAGCTTGCATTTTTAATATTCTTTTTAAGGTAAGAGCCAATATCATGTAAATATTAAAATTAACAACATTTTGGTAATACAGTTAAGAGTTTTTGGGTGGGAGTGCAGGAGAGAACTGTAGTATTGTATTTGTTTTGGGAGCTTTAACATGATTTATTCTTGCTTGAAGTTAATATGAAAAAGTACTAAACAGGGAGAATTTTTAGAATATATAAAGTAAATGTAAAAGAGCTTTGGTCATTTTTTTCATACAATTTTTCTGGTGATGTTGCTGCTTAGGCATGAAAGAGTTAAGCTGGTATCTGGAAGACCAGAAGACAGATGAGAGCCATTTTCAGCTTGTCCTGTCCCTGCTGAAGCTCACTGAGTAGCACAGCATGGACTAGCGTGTTTCACACACACTCTGCCTGTCTGGGGAATGTACACATTGTCCTTCCAAAATCAAACTTATTAGCACATGTAGAAAAGGGTGACTGACTTCGGGGCAGCGCTGCACTCAAAGCAGCATTCGTGTTGCTGCGGTTCAAAGACTTGGAAAGCTTTAAACAGAATGGAGAGATTTTAAATGAATTTTAAGACTCGTAATTCTGCTAACCATAGCATTTATTTCCACCTTAAATGTCAAGTTTTAACATAGTCAGGAAATAAAGCCTACGTTTATCTAATACCATGTATAAGCTGATCACTTAAGTGTTCTCCAACAGCTGTTCCTATATTCTTTTATTGCAATTGTAAATTGTAGTTACGGATGCCACTTCTGACGATGTTTTGGGATGCAGTATTAATTTTTGACATACTATTGAATAACATACTAAATTATGAGGTTTTTCGTTTAAGACTTGTTTAAATCTGGATGATGTTACCTTTAGTGTACTTGATTAAAAAAAAAAAAAAAAAAGGAAAAACCTCACACAACTTCATCAAAGTGTAGTGTTAATGGCTATAGAAGGTTACAAAATCTGCTACTGTTATCCAGCATTTTCACTACACAGTATTGCTTTAGATCAGATGATGTTTTCAAATAAACGATATTCCTTCTTCCAAAAGGTCTTCAGAGGAAAATTATATTGTGGGTTTTTTTTTTTGTTCTCCCCCTCTGTGGTGCATGGACTCTTCTCACTCACAACAGTAGCTGAAACTACTAGATTTTTCATGGATTTGTTACAGTATACAATTCAAATATAGCGATGTAAGGATTGTGACAGGTATAGCATAAAATAGTATGCAAACTGGTTACACTAATACTCCTGAAACTTCTGTTTTTAGCACTGTGATGCTACCAAGTGGGGAATCAAAATCATTAAAAATCGCTTCTGATTTGCTAGTATTACAGGTTCTATAGCAAAACAGGTTTACTTAAAAACACAAAACCAAACTGTATGTTTTCCTTAAACAGATGGCTGCACTGCAGAGTCCCTTCTATGGTGATAAAATGAACTTGTACTCCCTGTGCAAGAAGATAGAACAGTGTGACTATCCACCTCTCCCTTCAGATCACTATTCAGAGGAAGTAAGTAATTTTCCTTTTCGTGGGCTCGATCCTCGTTTTAGTGCTGGCACGCTTCCAGTGAAGTAAATGAACTTGTGTGCTTTTATGTTATTTGCAGATTATGCCTGCAAGTGTTTGCTTGTTGAACTTGCTCAAATGATTCTGTCAAAACATTTCTCTGATATGATTTAAAATTTTGGGGGATTAATGATGGAAACTTCATCCTGTTAGCTTCTTAATTTCATTGAGCTTCCTTGCAAGTATGACAAAAAGCTTTCCCAGAATCCACAATGACATGCACTATGTGTCATAATGGGATTGAGTCTTACGTAGGTATTAATGCTTTTCTAAAAGCACAGCTCCGTGAGTTTATGTAGCACAATAAATTAGTGCACTAGCCTTGTTTCTCTAGAGGCTTGCATTAAAATAGATATAATGTAGCTCACTAGTAAAACCGAATTGTTTAGTTCCCATTTATCTGCATTATACAACTATTGAGTCCTAATTGAATGGCAGTTCTTCTGCATGAAAGAGTGGACCCTAATAGTAAATTTCAGAGAAATATAGCAAGACATAGTAGTTGAATTTGAACAATATGCCTTTCACAGCAGTGTATGTTTGAAGTTGATATGTAGCAATTCCTTACTGTCAATGCATTTAAGGGGGATACTTGTTTTTTAAGCTATAAAATGAAAAGAAACTAAATATTTTTTTCTTAGAGTAACAGGATGAGAAAATACAAATGTTTGCCTGTTAATGTGCTGAGATGCTAGTTTTGAAATATTTTCCCACTTTGGAAAAACAAACAAACAAACAAACAACACACAAAGAAACCACAGGGCAACGTGATAGAAGCTGTAAACCAAAGAACACATACTAGTAACCAATTGTATTGAATTCAGCCTACATGAATTAAGATTACTTAGAAAACACAAATAAATGCCATCACTGAAATTCTTCTAATAAACAGTATTGTGCAATTTCACTTATGGAATAGGGTTTGTAATTCTCAACCTCTAATTTTTTGCATTCTAAGACAGTGATTGGACTATTAATAAAAGATTACTGCCCAGTGTTTTGTTTTGTTGTATTTACAGTGACAATTTTTCCTCTTTTATGAAACAAAAACTGGACTTGAAAAGCTAATTCAGTGACTTTACAAAGGATGAAATGATGATCTATTGTGTAATTTATGCAATATATCTCTTTGTGGGTTTACCAATTAGTCGTTTTACCTTGGCCATTTTTAATTATTATTTATTGTAGCCTATAAATATGGCAGTTCTTATAACCAACTCGAGAACTGGAGGCCTAGAAATACAGTAGGGTGTGAACAATAATGCAAAATGATAGCAAGAATGTCAGGGGCCGTTCTTTGTTGTGTCATTCATGCTGTCTTCCTTTTTCCATGAAGCACATGAATATTTCACATATCTGCATCCTCATCCTCTATTCTTCTTGACTAATTTTCAGACTGTCTGAATTTGCATTTCACATGGTAGCTGATTAGGAGATGCCGAGTGCAGCAGTGAAGCCTCAGCAGGCGGTTTCCATGGTGACCTTCAGCAGGATTTTAATGATGATACCACTAGTGGTTCGTTGAAGTTGGCCTGCCTGCAGGGCTACTTCACTGCAGCTAAGTGTGAAGTTGGATATGTGGATTCCCAGCCAAGGGGCAGATATCAAAGTCTGGCCCAGATAGAAGGTCTTAAGAGTTGGGGTAGGGAAAGAGGTTCCACCTCTGTATAGTTGTTAGCGTTGAAAACCGATGCAAAGCACATGTTACGTTTGTATTCATTTGAAAGCGTACATGCACTTTGGGTAAACCCGTTAGTTATAAAATACACATTCATTATTTGAAAATATAATGAGAGAATCAGAGCTGTAATAGGTGTGGAAGCAGTTACTTAAAAGAAGTAATCAGCTGAACTATAGAGGCTGCAATGCAAGTACTTTTTCTTCCAATGTGAAAGCTTGCATCTTCTATAAGACACATGCAAAAATACCTATGTTCATTAGTCATTGCACCAAAATATACCTTTTTTCTTGATTTTTTTTCCCTATCTTTTTTGACAAAACACTGTGCCGGCTTGAACTGTTAAAAAACAAAACAAAACACAAAAAAGCTGAGCATCAAAGCTCAGGGGTCACTGGACACTAAAAGTCACTTCATATTCTATAATGAAGAATTCTCTGAAGTAATAATCTTACTGAACATTAGTGACCGCATCCTATGATGTAGGATTGTTAAATATTTGCTTACGAAGTACAAGGCAAGTGCTTCTTAGAGAAATTTTTATAAGTAAATTTTAATGAGTTTTAAGATGCGACACTTTTCTAAATGTAAAAACCCCTATGAGACTTTTAGTAACCTATCACATTGGCGTCATCAGAGAACAATATGACAGAAAGATCTACCTTGAGATGAACAGATGGATAACTTTTTGTTATAAAAAGTTTGATTAGAAGTCCTAATAGTCTCAGATGTGCGTTTGCAAACTTGGTTCACCAGTTGTCACAAGCCAAGGTTTTCAAATGTTTAACAACTTCAGGTACCTCATTTTTTTAAATATTCTTTAAGAAACTGTTGTTCAAAGTGAGTACTCAATATTTACTGAAAACTGTTTTGCTTTAGGGAGTTGAAAGCTGGGGCTCCCATGCCACCCCCAGTCAATAGTCTTGTTGGTCAATATCAGCATCAGGTAGCTGTTGTAATGGATGAAGTCTCTCCATCTTCTCTGTGACATGCGTTTCCTCAAAAGTCCGTAGCTGCTCTCCTCCCTAGATATGAGGGCTGAATGTGCCAGCATGTCTTGAATTGCAGCATGAGTTGCCAGCATTACTTTCGATGCTGTGAAAGGGCTTCAGCAAGGTCTCCTGTTCAGAGTAAGGGTGGCTTTTTTGTTTATCTGTTTTTTTCATCCAGAATTTCCTATATGACAACTTCACTTTTTCAGGTGGCTAATAATGCCAAATACTTGCCTGTCATAGTTCGTAGTCTTCCCTGCAACCCCTCCACCTGACTTGAGTGATAATTATTTATTTCATGGCTGAAAAACCTGCTAAAGTTAAAGAAAGTGTTTCCCACTGCTCCACTGGCAGGCTAAGCTCCAGGCTAAAGACAGTCACTGTGCTAAGTGCACAGAGGAGGTTAAGAACAATAAGCAGCCAAAGCAGTTTGCAGCTTGGGGATGCAACAGGAGGTCCCTCCAGCTCAGTCAGAAGTCTGTCCTGCCTGTTGGCCAGTCTGGGCCAGATAGTAAAAATAATAATAAAAAAAATTCATAATAGTCTGACATGGGAATCCCAGTGCATCTTCCTGTAGTACCGTCAAACTCTTCTGCTTCATCAAAAATTTGATTAATACTAGAGGGGCTGACAGGTAGATCTCAGGTTTATTGGAATAGATATTCCTGCAGGAGGTAAGGAAATAGTGCTATAACCAAGTATTAGCAGCTAGCATGGTCCCATTCTCAGTCCAGAAAGACAGTTTTCGTGTGTGTTTTCAGTCTGCATAGCAAAATTACTTCACCTTGTCTCAGAGGTTTGCTGTTCAAAAGCAAGACCGAAGTTCAAGAATTGTGATTGCTCAGGTATCGGCGCTGTCACTGTGCAGCTTGCCACCCGCAATCAGCTCAGCTCTCTTCTTTACAACTGAGATTCTGAACTGGGGAGGGAGAAAGATTTAGCAATGTTAGCAATGATCAACACTGATAGTAAGACCTGCAGCCGAAAGAGATCTATGACTGTGTGGTGCATTTTATTGCAATAATAGCGAAGGTTCAGCACTACTGATTGAAATTCTATGTTGGGAAGAGAATTTCTAAATAGACTGATTCAGAGACTGTCCCTTATTATTAACATCGTCTTGCAAATCCTTTATCTCATCTGGACAATAATAGATACATATCCATTTCGATTAGAGTAAAATAAAGAAGTTGCAAATAGCCAGGATACCACGTGGATGAATGGGTTTTGCGAGTGTACTTAGAAGGATTAACGGGGCCTGAAGGCCTTACCTGATAGAACAATGCCATTTGGCTAAGGCATCCGTCCAAGCAGTGAATCTTCATGGCCATCGCTGAAGCTTTGAATTATAATATATTGTAACAGAAGTAATGAAGTATCTCTGAAGGAAGGCATCCTGTTTAATGACTTAACAAATAATTTAAATCTGGACTGATGGAAAAACTCAGTTTAGAAAACAAAATCAGAATTGCCCGCAGGCCAGAACTGAAAAGACATGAAGCGGGCTGTTAGGGGTAGATGTGGCTCCCAGTGCTTTTCACAGGTAGATTTCTTGGAAGATCTACTTGTGTTGTCCAGCCTACAGTGTATAGTGGTATACAGCAGGTAAAAAGAGGAAGGATAGCATTTCCCCTCTAGTGATACTTTGTAGGTGTCCATCCTTCAAGGTCTTTTACAAAGACTTTCTTTATTGTGTGCAGTTCTACCGAACAGATGGAACTCTTTGCAGCTGAAGATACGTGTATACGCACAAGATTCAATGTTGTATTCCCCAGATAAATTCCATTTGTATTGTCCTTACAAAATGTTTACTGACTTGATTTCAGGACTGGGGTTTTTGGATGTACTTCAGTCTTTCCTGTTTGCTGTGCAGGCTCTGTGAGCTGTTGCACAGCAAAGTGCTTCTCTGCTCATATGCTGTGCCTGTTGGTGACAGTGTCCCAGCTGCTGCTTCTACAGGAGATTATTTAGCTTGGCGTATTTGTTTTACATGTTGGCAATTGTTAGTTATTACAGTAGTTCATGATTGCCACCATTCTGTTCTCCAAATGATTGGGAGTCATTACAGGCTGATAGTTTTTCCTGTCAGTGGTATGGGATTTTTGTTTAGTGACTGCCAGAAGCAGTATGATAGCTTTTAAAATTCCGTTAGTCCAAATATACGCAACATATTTGATACTCAGATAGCAAGTCTGTTGCACGTGACTTTGATTTACTATGTTTCTCTCTTTGATTGCTGGTCAGATCAGCAATCTGATCACTATCTTTAGAATTAATGATCTCATTTTTAAATATACAGCTCTTCTCGCAGAAAAAGTGGAATGTTGTAGTAACATGGTTTTTGTATTGTTAAAACCTATACAGCATATACAAATTGCGATGTTTCTGCAAGGGTAAATTTCCTTCTGGACTTCCAATTGTAGTGCATTGAAATTCATCTGAAAAACTAAGGGAGTGCAATTATAATTCAAAAGTCCTTCTTGTGTTTTTGTTTTTTAATTTTTATTTTTTATTCAAAGCGGGAAGGAATATGTTGTCTCTGTTGTCTTTGAATAGTCATGGTGATGAGGTCGCTCTGTGTTAGTTGCAGGAGTTATAGTTTTTTTCAGTAATGTACCTAAGAGTCCTGGAATGCAGACCAAACCAAATTTGTTATATTGCCATAGAAGGGTGGGTCACCAGGTTGCTTCTTTGATGCTAGAGGGAGATGCAGGAAGAGTTGGCAAAGCACAAAGAAATAGCTGCTTACAGTCATTTTCATGTCATCATGAAGCAGCTATACTGCATGTTGCAAAATGCTTAGGAGATGCGTACACTTGAAAATGGACTCCCCATCGGAAGCTTATCCAGACAGTGCAAACTTACTAATGTCACCTGCAGCATGTCAAAGGAGGAAGATCAACCTGCAACTGTCCGCCTGTGAAGGCAATGAATGTATGCACTCACTGCGTGCATTACAGAAGGCCCAATGAACGATGGTGCTTGGGGGAACATAGTGTTTTCTAGTCACAGGGACTTGTTCATTCCCAGATAGAGGCTTCTGTCAATAAACTTGTTAATTATGTGTTTCTTTCTATAAAGAAAAAATTAATGACTTAACCTTATGAATAAATACCAGAGCATAGACTAAAGATTATTTATTCCATTATCATGTCTCCAGCCATGGACAAGTGGAGCATATTGCGGACATGAAGCAATATTTCCCCCAAATACTTTCCCAGCTTCCAGTTTTAAGTTCAGAGATTTCCTAAGTAGAAGGTGGAGTTTTTCTAGGAAGCAGTTCTCGGTGGGCTTAACAGGAATTTTCATTAAATCACCTGTAAATGGTGATTTATCTGAATGTTCGAAGTTATATGTTTGTTTAAAGGATTAGAACTTATATCTGCCCATCAGTCTTTCTACTTACATTTTTTTTTTTTCTGGATAACAGTACAAAATGTAAAAATCATGGTAGTATGTTACATATATATACGCTTCCATAAAACTGTGCACAATGTATGTTGAGAGAGACTGCTGAGTGTGTGTTTATGCAGAATTGCTGTGTTTGGCTGATTGTTGTCAGTATTATTAATTTGAATTTGAGAATGCACAAATACTACTTGGCAGGTTTGTTGGCTTTCTTACATGTTCTTTTCCTCTCCTAGTTGCGACAATTAGTTAATATGTGCATCAACCCGGATCCAGAGAAGCGACCAGACATAACCTATGTCTACGATGTAGCGAAACGTATGCATGCACACACTGCGAGCAGCTAAACAGGCATCAGATCATGAAGAGCAGAAATATTCAAGTATTTTAAATAAATCATCCCACCTCTTTGTTTGTGTTACAGAAATGTAATTATTTGAAGCTTACTGTTGTGCTTTGTAAACCAATTTATATACAAGCTTTGTCATTTTCTGTTTGTTTTTTTTAATTATTATTTTTAACCAACTTGCAGTTTTAAGAGGTTTAAATATGTAAAGCATAACTTTAAAAGTTATGAAGAACCACTTTATTCCATGTTAAGTGAGTTCAAGTGTATTTTCTTTACTAACTAAATTGCGTTCAGTTGGGCCTCAGTTCTAAAACACAATTGCACTTTTGCACAGGATACAGATATTAGGCTTATTATCTAAAAGCAAAATGTCTGAATCTCTCACCTTTTTAGTAATTTATAGAAAGTATGAATCAGCACAGTTAAGTTTATTTTAGTCTTTGTTCTAAAAGGGATATAATTATTATAGAAGGTTAATGTATTTTATACTGAGTTGTAGTTTGTAGTTTTCAGCTTAAGAGTAGGCGGACGACATGATTAGTTCTGTGCTTGCCAAATGCGATGGGAAAATGGTTATTGGAAAAAGCCTGACACTGAAATTTTTGTAACAACCTTTTTCGTTTTGTTATTCTGTCGTAATGCACATAAAACATTTGTTGGAGGTTTTATGGGAAAATTTAAGGTGTTGATTCTGCAATTTGATCATTTTCAATAGCCTTGTGCAGCACTGCCCTGGGGCAATATGAGTCTGCATAGTTAAGTCTTAAAACCATGCAGATGCTTCTTGTACCAAATAGCGTTCTTTTGAGGCTAGCATATATGACAAGATCTGATTAAAAGATTTGATCTTTTAAGTTACATCTTCCTGACTATTTATGTATATGTCACGGTTTGTAGATTTTTTGTATTTAAAATGATTTGAATGACCTTATAGTACTATATTTAAAATGAAAGATGCTTTTTAAATACTGAAGGCTTTGGGAAAAGATACAGTTGTGTACTATAACACAAAATATATTCTTCATGAAGATCTGATTTTGTATATTGAATCCTGAGAAGTAGTTTTGTATCTAGCAAAAGTAAATTTTAGCTTCTGCGTTTAAGAGAAAGTCACCGTTTTCATTTGGGAAATAAGTATTTATGCAAAATGTCTTACAAGTATTTTATTATTGAAAAGGAGATTAACAGTATTTTGGTTAAACCTTAGTACATTGCGGGGTATGTTTAATGTTTTTAATGTTAAAGGGAAAAGGGCGTCTTCTTTCTAAATATGATAAAAATGGAGAATGGTCTGAAATTTCTTGAGTTTCAAGACTGAATTTTTTTGAGAATATGTAAAACTGTCAAAATTATTACAAATGAGCTTGCTAACAAGCTGTTACAGTCAGTTTTTCCTCTTATAGGTAAAAGAAGTGAGTTTAAAGAAGATCAGCAGTATGTACATTCACACATTGCTTCTGTATGCAGCCAGTTCCCTGCACACTTGGAGGTTTTTTTTTTCACTGTACAACTTTAAATTTTTTTTATCTGTTGTAATGCTCAAGAAATCCAGCTGTGGAGAATGTACCCATGTACATTCTCAGTTAGGTCAGTTGTATTTTTTTTTTTTTTTTAATTATGAATACTATGGGAATTCTGTGTGGCAAAATGCAGTAGTTATTAAATAGTATGTGTCAGATCCTCAGTTTATCTTAATACACAATTTTTGTTTTTATCTTCAGTTTTTGTAGGATGAATCCTTAGTTTTCCTTCGAGCTGCCATGTATACTTGATTTAATCTTGTAGGACTCCAGTGGAACAATTCATAGTAAGAAAGCATTTGAGAAACCTTGGATCATACATAACAACCTCTATATTTATTTTCCTTTATTTTCTGATTGTTGAATTTTTAAAAATGATGGATATATTCTAAACTAGGTTTCATAGTGAAATGGTTTGTATTGGAAAAGGCAGCAAAATACTTGCTTGACGGCCAGGATTAGTTTTTAATATGCAGAGGTACTCAAATTGTTCCTTACTGAAGTGGACTAGAACATTCAAAAATCACTGTAAGAAAAAAAAAACACAATCAGGCTATTTGCATCTAATATTATGCATAAATATTTCCTCTTTTCCTGAAAGTAACCAATAACATTTTTTCCCCTTGTCTGGAAGGATGCACTGACTAAAGAAATCATGAGTTAGCAAATGTGTGTACTTAAGTGTATATTTTTTTCTAGTGTTGCTAATGAAATCTTGTGCTGAGTAATAGAAGTAGCTGTTTCTATTTTAAAATCTGTAAAATGGATGGTACAGGTGAATTGGGTACCAAACCTTCTGTTTGAGAAGCCCGTATGGGTTAGTAGAACTGCTTGTATAACTGGGGGTTGTAGAACCTATCCGCTAGGTAAAGCACCTCGTAACACAGGAAAATGATAATGTCTGTTATTACACTTCCATGTGTGCTATTCATTTTATAAAGTGTTTTTCTTTATAAAACACCATTCTATTTTTTCATATGTCGTGGAAGGTGATATTTGGCACTATTTATTTTAAGCTATGGCATTACATGTTTATTTTCTTTAAAATGAGCGTGTTAGGTTTCTAACCAAAGTGTCTGACTAGCTTCCCCTTTTATTTTGGTAGTACTACAGTATTAGTGTGCTTCACGAGTGAACTTTGTGCTTTGAATGACATTGCATTAAAATATGTCTTCTGTCTTGAAAGCTTCCCTGCTGTGCAATAGCCTAATAGAAATAAAGCTACAGATAGCAACTGTAATGTAAAAATAACAGTTCTTCTATGATATTTTTCAAACTTTTCTTATTACAGATTTATATGTTACAGTAGATGCTACCTATCTTGTGGACAATTTACTGTATCCAGTATTGAATTATAGGTGAGTGTTCTTGACTGTAACGATACAAAGTACATTCAAAAAATGATTTTCATACCATTTGTCAAAAATTTTATCTAAAAATACTACATCAGATATATTCACAACTCATTCAGGAATGCTTTTATCTAAAATTGAAGTTAAAATTACTCTCAAACAATACTAAAAAACCTAAAAATCATAAAAATAGAGAAGAGATCCTATTTATGACCCCAGTCTTGTGAGCTCTTGTTTATAGATAGTGTTTTTTGTAGAATTTCAGTACTTTTGAGTGAACCTTGTATACTCACAATGAATAAATTGGAATCAGTAGGGTATATATGAATGAAATGCTCAGCTCACTTTTTATACTTCGTATGTCACTGTTTTGGTAGCACACTCTGATGTATTTTTTTCCCCTCTTCCGTTACATTTTAATGACCAGCTACCAGTTGTATAAGCAGGCAGTAGAAGTAGGTGTTCTTTCTGTAATGAGCAAAAACTTTAAAACCATGCCAATACCCAGGAAGATGAAATATGGTATTAGATTTGTCTGAGCAGGCTGGTGTTTTATTCATGCTCAGGATTAAGAAAGCCATAAAGGGTGAAATTCTTGACAGTCTTGGAAAAGGAAAAGGACTTCTTGTGCCAGTGGTTCTCAGGTAGCTCTGAATGGGACCCAGAATTGCAGTGATGTTTGTTTTTCAGTTCACCGTCCACCCAGTCTCTGTCTTGGCTGATGTACCTTAAGATGAGAACCTTAATGGCTGGATTTGAATGCCCGTGGCAAGCGGCGTGTCACATACTGTGGGGTTTAGGAACAGGAGGTTGATGTGAGGGAGAGTCAGTGAAGGCCTTCAGCTCCTGCTTTGCGGAGCGCTAATTTAATCAGGAAGTAAAGGTGCTGAACAGTAGTTTTAAATCACTGCATTCCCATTATTTTTAATACTGTGTTAATAGTCTGAAATTTCTGCCATATTCTCCTCATCACCTGGTACCCAGTGCCAGTGCTGGACTTCTGGATTTCTGATCTCTGGTTTGGTCTGGGTGAATAGTTAAACTTTCTGCCAAGATCACCTAAGGGGGGAAATACCAATGCTAGACATGCCCAGTGATGCGTTTCTTATATTTCTGAGCATGATTCAATAGTGATTTTTAAGGTTCTTTTTCAAACTTTACTCCCTTCCCTGAGCCTTGCTTTTTTTTTTTTTTTTTTTTCCCTCCCCTAATTGTCATATTCACTACTGTTTGTGTCTTCCCTTGCCTCTGCTTCATCTTTCTTGGTGTCTCTTCCTGATTTGAAGTCTTCTCTGACTAGTTTTCCTAGTGGCTGTTCATTTTTTTTCTTTTTCTTTTTTTTTTCTTTGTGACTTTGCTAAACTCTGCCTATTCCTGTCTTCTCAAATTTTATTCTTTGCCATAGGGAAACCCATTTTTTTTCTTCTGATAAGTACTTAACTCCATTGTTCTTCATTCTGTTTTTCCAGCCTCCACCTTTGATTTCTGGTTTTAGACAGGTTTTCTTACTGCCTCAATCATTCCCATGACCTTGTCTTTACTAAGTACTGTTTGCTTTATTATCTCTCATTTTAAAATTCCCTTTCTCTGATCACTACCTGCTCTCTTTCAGCATATCTGTCTTTCTCTCTCCTCTACCCTGTCACTCACTCCTTTTGGGATCTCCAGTCTATTAACCTTTCTGACTCCTTTACTCTTCTCAGCTGTCTCCTTCCTTCATTGGCCTTACCTCCTTTGACTCACTGGTCTTTATTTTCGTCTCTGTCTGCTTCTCTATATGTGGTTTCTTTGGTTGCTTCTCACACTGCTCTGTCTGTGTTCCTCTCCCCAGACGTCTTGTAATTTCTTAATTTCCAATTCTGCCTTTCTGAATGTCTTTGAAGAATGGCAGCACAACAAAGCTTTGGACTCTGCTCTGCTTTACCTGTTTTAATTCTTCTTCCAGATGGACTTTGTAACCACTTTTATTCAGCATTTGTTTCTTTCTTGTTGAGCTTGCTTCCAGGATTACTTTTCATTTTAGTTCTCCACCCACCTTTGAAACAAAATGTATCTTCAAACCCTGTTTTTTACGTGACAAGATCTAATTTCTTCAAAATTGTTCTGCTTTCTCAGATTCTGTGTCTAAACCAGGCTTCTCTGCCTCTTACCTGAATGAGTTCTGCCCCTTTTCTGTCTGTATATTTGGTGCATTTCTCACTCCTTTCTTGACTTCCTCCTCTTTAAATGCTCCTCATTTCCTGTTCTCACACCTCTCATTGCCTGCAGCTAAGCAGTGCTGCAACCAACCAAACTAGCAACCAAGTTTCTTTTTCCCCCTGTCCTGAAGTGGGTAGCACCAGTCATCTTAACTGGTTTCTGTTTAACATTTGGCTCTGTATTTCCCATTTAGCAGCCCCCCATTTTATGTACCTGAACATCCTTCTCCTTTTTTGTTTTCAAGTCTTTTGTTTTACCCCACAATTTATATGCCCCAAAGATCCAGTGCTCCCTTCCCCAGTTTGGCTCTCCCGTGCTTCCATCTCCAGTTGATTTCTTGAGTATCCAGGCACAGTCTTAGACGTGTTGATGCAAAGATATAATTTTTATTCCCAACTCCCTCCAACTTTTTCTTACATCCCTGACAATTTTACTTGCCTCTCTATTTTCCAGGGCCACAACCTTTCTTTCTGTCTGACATGCCTGCCTATCAGATGTCTCAAAGTTAGTAATACCAGATTCCACCCCTCTTCACTGTCCATGTACTTCCTTTTATCTGCACTGTTATAACCTCTATGTCAGTTTTGACTTCTTTTCCTCCCTTCAAAGTATCAAAATTGACAGGAATAAACTACTGTCTTTGGGCTTTAGCTGTTTCATGTGCTGAAGAAGGAACTCCACCAAATTATTGCTTGTTTTGTGTTTTTAAGCTACTTAAATTCCACAAATTTCATCCTGTTTTAGGATGTCAGAGCTAGAGTAGATCCTATTCCTCCAAGCACTTCAAAGGTTCTTGAATTTGGGCCACAATTTCATTTTCTACCCCTTCAGCTACAGTTCTTGTCCTTCATTTCTTCATTTATTTACCTTATGTAACTTTTCTTGCTCTTTTTCTGCATTTGCAGCTAACAGTTATTTTCTTGTGTTAAAACAACTTGATGGCAAGGCTTGTACCTTTGCTTAAAGTAAGAATGTTCTTAAGAGCGTCCCCGGCCGGATACAGTGTTTGGCGTGATGCTCCTCTTTGTTACTGTCCCACCCCTACAACTGATTTCTCTCATTAGTTGCCTGTACATCTCGCCTAACTGAAGATACTCTACGTTACACTGCAGGATAGTGGGCATAACATTGAGCCAGCTGCAAATGAGGTAGCTTGTTTTCTGCATTGCTTTCTGTCTGTGTGTACTGTTTGACTTCCCGGTTCTTACAGGCTTTCAGACTTAGAAGACTATGTTTGCGGAGATGCACTGGTGATCACAGTGTCTGACCTTTGATTGCTGCTGGTTATTTTATCCTTACACATCTGTTGAGATTGAGAGGCAAAAGCTATGTTATGAATTTTCCGTAAAACTAACAAGTCAGGATTTTTTTGATTGTAGGGTAGAGAGCTGGCTGTCAGTCAGGTTGTGAATTTGCACTAGAATCATTTCTTTTAGAGGATCAGTTGCCAGTTGGCACAAAGAAAATTCTTTAAGTGTTTTATGTTTGTTGTGAGTTTGTATAATGCCATACGAATGTTGAATTTATTCTTCTACAACTGCCTTAATGATGCATGGAGGCCTTAACACCTTTTGTTTGATAGAAATCTCCTGTTCATATGGAAATTAAAAAAAATAAGAGATTAGGTACATTGAGTTCTTCCATATGGTTTCATTTGCTTTACATTTAAGTCCTAGCAATAGAGAAGTCTCAAACTGGACAGAAGTGGTCCCCAAGACAGAGCAGAGATGTGCTGGAGTTCCCTGCTTCCTCTCCACCTTCTAGCTGCCTTTAATATGTGGTGTTGACAGTTCTCTGTACACTTCATTGGTGGCTGTTTCTTTGATTTCAGTCACCATTCAGTGGACCATTGTGAGGATGATCCTTAATGACGAGTATTGCATTGTCCGGTATAAGATTTTGTTGGGAGATGGGAAGAGGGAAAGGTTCATTGATCTGTTTGAGTTTGGCTGGTGATTGTTTGAAGCATAAATTTTAGAAGTGTTCATGTTGGGAGGGGCCTTGGGAGAGGGCTTTAGTCCATCCTCTTGTTAAGAGCAGGGTCAATGCTGAATTCAGAACAGGGCTTAGGGCTTCAAACAGTTGGATTTGAAAACCTGCAGGGATGGAGATTGTGCAGCCCCTCTGGGCAGCCTGCTGAACGCTTAGCTAGCCTCACTGTAAGCGTCATTTACCTTTTGTTCAGTCAGAAACTTCCCAGGTTCAAATTATGGCAGTTGTTTGTTCCCATACCACTCCTCAAATGTTATTTGTATTATAAAAAAGGTAAGTCAGATGTTGAAATGAAGAACTGAAGATGTTTTATTTTCTCAAACTTGTTGCAAACAAATAAATATGTTCTTGTAGTACGTATGTATCATCTATGTGACATGTACACTATATTCATTTATTAGAGTGTAAAATAAAATTTTTGTCAGTAAAACTTGATTTAAATGTTCTGTGATGTTTATGGCCTGGATGATCTCAGCAGTTACCTTCTAAATCTGCTAGATGCTTCCTGTCAGAGCACAGTTCTGCCCGCCTTGGTGAAGCAGGGAAGTCGAGATGCTGACCTAACTTTGTGTTTCTGTCTTCGGGAGCATGCGTCAAGAAAGGTAGCTGACCACCAAGGATAGGAAAGAAGCGGACGTGCATCTGAATAACTGGTGACTATGGGAACTCTAAGCTCACATTTGCTGGTGAAAACTTGCCTAGGGAAGTTATTAGAAACCGAGATCTGTGAGCAAAAATGACTCCTGGGGGGAGGAGGGGGTGGGTTCAGAGCAGTAGTTCTGGTGAATTTTCCCAAGTATTCAATGGGAAAGCAAAATTCAAAACTTAAAACGTTTGTCAACAAACTTAATGGAAGCAAATAAGTATGACATACAGAGTTACAAATTTGGCAAAAACTCACTCTTACGAGACAATTTTCTTAAAACAAGAATTCCTTCTTGATCATAAGAAATAGTCTTTAAAAATGGTTGATCTGTTGGGGTGGTGGTAGTTGCAGTATATCATTTTTGTACTGGAGCTTTTACAGGGCGTGTGTTTGACTTGATGGTTGGATATTGCAGCCGGCTGGCAGCCGAGTTCTGTTCTCTGCCCCATTCCACAGCAGTGCAGCGCAGGTGTTGGAGAGGACATGCTGCCTGAGCGTGCCCTGTGTTGTGTTTGCTTCCAAGCATGGAAGTGGGGTGGGGTGAAGCTGCACATGCTGCTCCATTCACTTGCTTCCCAGCAGCAGCCATGTAGGCCAGATCTTTTGGTTCTGGAAAGCAGGAAAGTTAGAGGTACCGTGTCAGCGTGCATCTCTTGTGTACGCTAAGTTCACCGTGGTGGAATTTCATCTGATTTTGATTAATTTGTGGTGACAATGTAATTCAAAAGCTTAAAGCAGAAAGGAGTTGCAAGTGGTTCAGAGCCTCTACTCTTACAGAAAAATATGTTTTAAGGGAATTTAATTTTGCATTCATTATGTGTTCTTAGAAATACTTTTTGTTGCCGATTCTAACACAGCTATTTCAGACTACATTTTTTCCAAACTATGATCAGTCAGAGGGATTAAAAATGTTCCTGCTGTACTTTCAATGGAGAGGAGGAAACTGAATTCCAAGCCTGTTTCCAGAAGGAAAAGCCCAATGCAGTTGCCCAGACCTCAGCGCCCAGTAAAGGACTTGTTACTTGCCCCCAGTCTGGCCAGGTGTGAAGGTCTACCTGTAGCTGGAAGGGGTTTTCTCCAGGGCAAAAGCTCTGCCAGGGAGATAGAGGACAGCTTTCTGATAACCAGCCTTAATGTTTTAAGGGGCTTGCAGGGGAGAAACGGATCTTAAAGCATTAATATTGTGGAGAGCTATTTAAATTCTGTGCTCTGTCTGATAGGCTTTAGAAATATGGGGGTCTCCAGCTACAGTACTCATTGAGCACTTCAGAAATCAAAGGAAAGGCTGCTTGTCCTCTATCTGTTAGCTGGGAGATCTGTAGCATGCGTTTGGGGGCTAAAACACAGACTGACTGGAAAAAAACAGTGCTCAGGTGGGAGTCTTTGTGGGTAGCTTGCATAGAATATCCAATAATAAAAGCAAGTTGGCCATTTGAAGAACTGTGCACAGTCATCTTGTTCGTGTAAATTGGGTGTTCCACTCCAGAGCTTACGTGGTTTGGGGATGTCCTCAACAACTCGGTCCATTACAGTAGCAGAACTAGGATGTGGGGTGCCCTGTGTTGTTTATGTTTTTTCCTGTGATATTGCTATTTTTATTTACTTTTTTTTGAGGATTTTTTTTTCTACAGAAGTAGAAAAAATTGGAGAGAGAATATTCTTACATGTGCTTATCAGTTACTTGTTCAGCTTCACTGGAACTGTACTTACAAAGCTGTGCCGTGTCCCACTCTTTAATACCGTCTGTCATTTGGGCTATGCAGAAGCTGCCTTAAATATAAATGAAAGCAGAAAGGATTTTTGGAAATAAATGGTGGAGGTTATTTAAAAATACTATTGACTCGCCACCCAGTGAAGAGATACTGGTTGAATTTGTTGCTTGTCTTTTTAGTTCTACTTAGATCCACGTATGAATAAAATAGGAGCTTCAGTATTTGATTTTTCTGTTAGTTTACCAAACACTTCTTGCCTTAAAATTCTAATTAAACCATATATATGGAATAATAATTCTGTACATATTTGTGTGTGTGTATGTAAAGGAGCAAGGCTCACAAAGTACTCCATGCTTCTATGTGGAAAGGTTTGTAAGCTACCTGGAGTCACCCAGGTGCATTTGCTGTTCCTGACTGTTGGATTGCGCTGTCGCGACTGTGCACTTGGTTTCATTGTTAAAAACTAAGGACTGATCTAACGTTCAAAAAATGTAAGACACCTTTAAATTTTTTCCTTATTCTGCAAAATGAGGCAATTATTTGGTCTTTCCAGATGCTGCTTCGTGAGGGTGGGTATCTGTGGTGAGTATGGCCGTTAGTGTGGCTGGCGCTGGTTCGAGCATCATTAAATAGAAGCCTGCTGACACTGGCCATTGATCCAACCAGCAGCACAGGGCCTTAGGGCCGCAATGTTTCCTCCCCCATTGCTCGCTTCTCTCTGGGGATAACCAATAGGAAGAAATGACCCATTTGCCTGGAGTTTTTAGAAGCAGTGGGCAGTTTGGTGTCAGCTCCTGCTAGAAGGGCACAGGACCACGCAGCTGACCCATATCTGTTGTTGGTTTTCTGTTGCTGTAATACTTGGACATCCCTCGCAGAGACACAAATTCCGGGCAGACCTTGTGAAACTCTGCCAATGCCGTAGTTGGAAAGCTGTCATCTTGTTAAAGCTGTTGCAGAAGGGTGATGATTGTTTTGAGCTAGAATCTCCCATTTTTTTTTTTTATTGAGTTCTGCCTTTTAAATTATGGAATGCTTATGATGTGAAGCCTTCTAGTTATGAAATCACATTTTACTTGAGAATTGCTTTTTTTTTTTTTTTTTTTTCTCTGAGAGTGCACAGGTGAATGACAGTGGTCCCAGACGCACAGAAACAGATGACATGCAGTTAACATCCCCAGGACGGAACACCCTGCTTTTCACAGATGCCACATTCTTCCCATTTATTGTTTTCAGTCTTTGCTCAAGTGTTCACTTTAAATGGCATTGATACATCTAAAAACTTCCACAGGCTTTTGTAAAAGCAACTTAGGTATTCTAGTACTGTGTACTGTCAGAACATTGCGTATATTTTGCAATTAATGATTTATATTGCTTTTCTGCAAGAAATTTGAATTAGAAATAAGATTTTATTATTGTAGTGGTACTGAAATGCCACAGTCGTGATCAGCATCGCATTGTAAGTAAGTGGTGCTTCTTTATGAGAACATTCTCTGTGTTGAGCACAGTCTGTCATCTGATTAAACGAACTTGTGGTAAGCTGCCTCATGCTGAATTGGAGCACTGGCAGTGGTTTGTAGGTGTAGCTTGCAAATGTGTAACTTCTGCCCACTTTATGGGGCTCTTGTTGGAATTTGGCCCTTTATTTCCTCCTGACTTTTAATTTCTGACTTTATATGGACCATAGGACTGCAAAAAGGACTTGCATAGCACTTGCAAGGACCATAGGACTTGCAAAAAGAACCACAGACTCATTTGATTTTATTTCACAGTAATTAAGCTTGAACTTTTGTGTAAGATACTGTCCTAAAACACATCTTCCTTTTAAACCAGAAATTCTGCAGTTCCCATCAACTTAAAATATGGTCAGCATTACAACCTTACATAACTTCATAATTTTACATAATGAAAAGCTAAAGCATTAATTCTATTTATTTGACTGCATAAAGCACCTCGGAGTTTAAATTGCAGTGAGATCGATTGTGTTCTTCAGACCTCTCAGTAATTGTCTTTATATTCATTCTTTAAGGTCCTAACTAAGTTACAATGCAATATTTCATACCTGACATTTAATCCATGAAAATGTCCTTGGAGATGCATTGTTCCCTTAAAATCCTGCACGTATACCCTACAGTGACCATACGTTGCTGGAGTAGCATCAGAATCATTTTTGGTCTGCTACGGATGTAAACAGGAAGCAGGCATGCCTCATCTGAAGCTGTTTCATCTAATTGCCATGTGACAAACGTGTTGTCGTGGTCTTGGGGCTGTTTCCTGTTGAAATATTCGTAAGAAAAAAACAGCAAACACGAGCAAAGAATCAAGCTCCAACACAAACTAACGTTGTGCCTGTTCCGATTGATGCAGTGTTTTGGTTAGTTTGGAAGTGAACGCGGGGCTGTTCCTGAGCCCAGCCTGTCCAGGTGTGTCAGGGTATGGGGGATTTGTAGGTCTGTCCTGTACTGTCTGTGGTGCCGTGTGACTGCAAGGATATTGACACTGGAGGAAGCAGTTTGGGGGAGGCCGTGGTGTGAGCCCACCCTGTGGTATGCTCTCTGCTCGCGTGGTACCCAGCAGTGCTGCTGTCTGGTGACAGGCCGCAGAGAGCAAAGTAGCTTCTGCGCGGTGACACGAGGCTGACTTGCACTGTGCTAGCTTTTATTACTGAAAGGCTGGGGATGGGGCCTGCTTGGTTATGCTCAACATTCCTAAACTCAAAGTCCTAGAGATGCGTGGTGTAGGAATATCTATTCTGTTGGACCCTCCGGATGCCCACATCTAGACACAATAAAGGAACTTGATTATTCATGTGTACTCAGCATTTCTTGGTGGATGTGAGAATCGCAGATGCTCTTAAACTGCAGATCTCAAAAAATAATTTGAGTACTTTTGGAAAGCCTGATCTTGCTGCTCAGTGTGGGCAAATGTGGATACTCTGCCTTAACAGCCCTCACTGGACAGGTTGGCTGTAATT
Source organism: Heteronetta atricapilla (assembly GCA_011075105.1). Taxonomy (NCBI): domain Eukaryota; kingdom Metazoa; phylum Chordata; class Aves; order Anseriformes; family Anatidae; genus Heteronetta; species Heteronetta atricapilla. The sequence goes on along the minus strand of CM021738.1, from coordinate 6,680,889 downwards.
ATACCTGTTCCCATTTTATTTCTCCATGCAACTCACATGATCCGGGTGTCCATTGTGTACCAGGCAGATGTTCCCAGGCATGATGCTTCGTAGCAAATCATGTAAGTGAGCAGGAGTTGTAGAGGAGTCCAACAACTTCGGAGCAGCAGGCAAACCCTACGTCTTTTGCCCTTCTTGTATATTCCTAGCTCCGTTTTCTGCTGTTTCTGGAGCGTAGCCAGTTCCTACAGTGCTTCCGTGGGATCCTACATTTCACACTATGCTTAGCTTTGAGTTCTGCCTTTTACCTTTTAGCTCTGCCCCATCCTGTGATTTTTTTTTTAAATATATACACATATATTTGTGCTTTGCCAATCTTTCAGTGTTACATCCATTTCACAGCATCTGGCTTGGTAACCTTGTACTTATTCTCCTAGTAATTTCGTGCCTTCTTTCTCATGTGTTTCTGCTGTGTTTTGAGGTTGATTGCTTTTGTGATTTCTTTCTCCACCTCCTAGTGGGACATTACCATCCCTTTCCAGTTAGAGAATCTGGCAACATGGAGAACTACCTCTCTGTAACTGCAAGTGCAGCTAAGTTGGACCAGGAGCCTCCAGTCGAAGCAGGTTTTGTGTTACTGATGTGGATCAAAAGGATGTATTACAAAACATAATTTGCACATGAAAGCTATCAAGAAAATTGAGAGCCACAGTATGCAGGACTTGGAGTGGAAAAATTTGTCTGGGTGGAGTTCTCAAGTAGGCTCGGCATAGTGTGAGATTAGATCTTAAGCAAACACTCTTATGAAGAGTACTTGTACAGCATTACAAGTAACAAAGCCGGTACCCAGAGAATAGCACCTTTTGCAGTGATTGCTGTAATTTGGCTAGTACTGGTTAACTTGCTGTTTTCTTTGTATTTTGTCCATTAATATCCACTGCAGACCAAAGCAAATAGTGTTTTTTCTTTCTTTCTTTCTTTTTTTTTTTTTTTGAAAGACAGTTTTGTTGATAGATACAGACTGTAGGGAAAAAAAAAAAAAGATTTTTTTTGGTAGTTGTGTAACATATATATTTCTCTTTGATTCAGCACTAAAGTTTAAGAACAAATGAGGATCCAGGCAGTGATTTATTTATTTATTTATTTATTTTCCCCTTGGAACGTATTTTCATTGTTGCCAGCAAAGGTAACTGCATGTTTGGTTATGCTTCCATAATGTTCCTTATTAAAAATTCCACTTTCTTTTTTTCTTTTTTTTTTTCCCACAACAAGACGTCATAAGATAAGGGAAGGAGCAGTGTTTTGCATAATCCTATTTGTTCTGAGGTGGATGTCATATTCCACATAGATCCCAATACACAAATCCTGAAATGCCTTTAAATTCCCTGCCCATGGGGAGGGGCTTGGAATTAGATGGTCTTAAAGGTCCCTTCCAACCCATCCATTCTGTGGTTCTTGAATCTGCCTATGAGGCTGATGCTTCAATTGCTTATGCTCCTCTACTTTTTTAGATCAATGTTTCTTGTTTTGTTTACTAATACAAAATTACTGTTTCTATTTTTGGCCAAAACTTTTTTTTTTCTTTCCAGTTTCTAGCAAATTGCTTCTTTTGATTTCTGAGGCTTGATGGGCCACTGGCATTGGCAGGTGGTGGAATGACACAATGCAAGATGATATGCCAAAGTAGTTGGGCATCACTTGTCATCTTGCAGACAAGTGAGGCAGAGGAAATAAGAGAGTACATGAATCTCTCAAATATGCAGGTGACAAAATGACATTTTCCATAGGATAGAAATCTCTTCCTGTAACTGCCTCCTTCCATCTTGTCCCCAGAGCTGCTGAGTTTCTCATGCTATTTTATCCATGCCATATTTGAAGTACTGTGAGTACTGCTCTTGAAACATTTTATGTGTAATAAATAGCTCATAGCTTGTGTGTTACTCACTTAAGATTGATTACATTTTGTAATGCAAATAAGAAGCCATTAATTGTAGTGCAGATACAAATGACGATTAGTATTATGGCCTACATTAAATGAAAAGCATATAAGCCTATATCTTTGTATAAAGAACTGCTCAGCTCACCATGTTTTCAGAGATTGTCTGTGTTTGAGACTAAGCACAGGAATAATCCTGTGCTGTGTGGTCAAAAACCAAGCAAACTCAGTAATTCATCAAGTTGTTCAAAAGCACAAATGCTCACACGTGGATTTAAGGGGGAGCTATCACTTAACACTTTTCTTAATTTTCAGTTTCTGTAGGACAGCATGATGAGAAATCCTTAGCAAATTATTCCCTTGGATTACCATTTTTTCCTGAAGTCAGAGATCTACCGATGCTTTATAAAAGCGTGACATCAGCGCAAATACCATGCGGTAGGTGGAAGAGCAGCCCGTGCCTGTGGTACTTGTTTTTTTATTTTTTATTTTTTAACCTACCTCTGAAGATAAGGTGACTGAGGTTGAGCAGGATCAATGTCTTCCAGATTACCCCTTCCTTGTTACAACTGCAGTATGTCCCTTTAGTGTGGAATTTGCTTTATCTGATGTAGAGGCTTAATATTTTTCAAGATCTGTCTGCTGGTGTGTCTATTTCTGTAGTTAACTTATACTGAAGACATTTTTGAATGAACTTAAGTTGGCAGGAAAAAAACAGTGCTCTCCATTGTTTTTCCTATACTGCATTGTCTTCTTTTGACAATAGTGGAAACAAACAAACATTCAACTGTTCATGTATGATAAGTGAATCTTGCAGTTCCTTCCGTTTTTCTCCAATCTAGACAGTTCTTAAATCTGTAGTATCTGCAAGTATTTCACCCCACCTTTATCACAGGAGTATGTGCACACACACAAAAGTTCATAGCAGGTTTGTTGTTTATGACATGTTATCTCATCAGTGACTAAGGCAAGAATCTTGTGGGTTTTCTGAATGTTTCTTAACAATCATGTTATTTTTTAATGCTTTGGAATGATGCTAATTTAGAGAGGGAATGGCACAAGTGCTGCAGCAGTGCATATGCAGGGTTAGCAGTTGCCGAGCACAAATTTTACTTTTAAAAAATAATCCATTGCAGAAGGCGCAGATGTTAATTCCATGTGTTGTGGACAGCCATCCTGCAGCAATGTATGTATGTATAAAAGAAAAAAAGAAAAAAAAAAAAAAAAAAAAACACAAAACCCACCAAAACCAACATTTTAAATGGATATTTTTTGTGTATGTTTTAAAGTGCAGCTCAGTTACAGAGTTTCTACAACCCACACGATCGGTGTGTTGGGTCTTTGTGGCTCGGGCTGCTCGTGTATTGCCAATGTTGGACATTAAGCTTGTTTCCTATCAAACTATAAATCTTTGGTTTTGTTTAACACTTAGTTTCCAATGTAGCTTTAGCAGTTATGTCAGGGAAGGAGGAGTAACACACAATGGCCTCTAGCTGTGTTTCCTTGGCTCTGCTTGGAGAGGAGTGGAGCGTCCCATGGCACCAGCTGCAGCCTCCCTCCTGTGGCCGCAGGCAGCGCCTGCTGCTGTGCCCCCTTCAAGGGGCTGGGAGGCTGCTCCTTCCCCTCTGCACCCCCTCAGCACACCCAGTTGGGGCCTTAAAGATGGCATCCCTAGCTCTAGCAAACGTCGTGTCTTCCTCTGCAGAGATACCACTTCTCGATGTGCTTTGGTAGCAGGCTTGTGCATGCCACAGGGAAGTTTGCTCTGGTTCCCACGCGGGTCTCATTAAGCAGCCAAGGAGAAAATCTTTCATCTGTATCAACCTAACAACTGGCCAAATTTATCCCTTAATCATGAGGATATGTAAGATACAGCCTCTCTGTATATGCATATTAAGCCTGCTGAAAATTGATGCTAAAAATATTCCCCGAAATATTAAAAGCAAATGGAGAACTTCTAAGGTATTATTGAAGTAAACTACGAGTTAACAATTAGAAAACCCTACGGCCCAGTGAGGAATGGATTTTGTGGTCTCTTTGTACTGTTAAAATTTCTTTTGGAAATGAACTCCCACTGTCTAAAATACCATAACATTTTACAAGTTTGCAAAAGATGAAAATGTTACCAGATGTGAAGTTCAAGGAGCAAGTTAACTACTGTTGTCAGATGGAAGTGCTCTTGCTGCTTGGTAACTTCTCCTTACCTTCTCTCCTGTTCCCCGAGCCCCTAGTTTTACGTAACTGCCCCGGCTACCGAAGTGCTCATCTCTTCTGCAAATAAACCAATGTTTCCCTCAGACAGGAGGAGGGAGAAGTCTATGTATTGCACGGTGCAGATAATTAAGTTAGTGGGTGGTTGGCCGGCCAAATTCTTATCAAAATGGATGATCAAACTAAATTCTGTAGTTAAATATAGTTCACTATTAAATACACATACAGAAAGCAGAAGAGAAGTTGCTAATAACTGACTCTAACATACTGAAAACCTACTGAGGGCATATGAAAAAGATTGCTAATATCAGCCGGTCTCACCTTAGTGCTGCCGCAGCGCTGCTATTTTTGCTGTAATACTTTCCTTTTTTTTCATAATATGATTCAACCGTATAAAAGGTTCATGGATTTGAAGCACATCAGAGGTCATTTCCTCCTGTGACTCGCTAATCAGCACTGTTACTTTCATATATATACAGCAGGAACTTTCAGACAAAGGCAAGATTAGTGGCTAAGCAGACAAAGAGAAAATGGAGGAAAATAATAGTAGTGGTGAGTACATGCATCAAGTAAGTGTGGCCCAGTATTTTTATGGCCTTTTTGATAGATTGCTTTGGATGCTTCTGGGCAACATTGAATGCAGCATTTTTTATCTCTATCCCAGAAGGATTATTCCAATGGTTCACCTTAGATTCTGCACAGAATATTACTTTGATACTGTAATAGCTTTGGAAAAGCTCTCCTTTGATGTCAAGAGCTGTATGGAACTGTTCTTTTGATTAAGAAACACTTACACACTTGAAAAAACTAATAATAGATTTTAAAAAAAGGAAAAGAAAAAAAAATCATCAATTGTGCTTTATTAAATTAGATCTATAGGCGAGATGCAGAATGTGTGTGCATCTGTATCCCCTGTCTTGTTCTGTTATCTTTCTGTTGGAAACCCTCACAGTAGGTCTGTCTCTGTCTTGAATATCCCTGGAGCCTGTTTCTTTTTTCCCTTCCCCATTTTAGGACTCTCCCCTTTCTTCTGCCATTGAATGCTTGCAGACTGAACGGCCTGGCCGGCAGTCAGATTGTTACATTCCCCTTCCTTCGTCCTACAGTGACTGTGAAGGATTTGTTCCATACAATAGCAATTTAAAGCCCAGCCTGGTCCATACTGGGAAATTTTCTTTTTTGCTAGCAGTGGGCATAACTGAATATTGGCAAACAATTTAACTTCACCCCCCATTTGCAGTCAGTGCCGTTTCATGGGGAACAAAACAGGTACAGGGTGGTGTGGAGGTACTGAGCCGGTGCTGGCTGTGCCTGCAGACCGAGCTCAGGCTAGCTCTGAGCTGTCCGACACAGCTCCGGGCCTGTGGGAGAAGCCCCCTGCGCAGCTGCCGTACCTCTAGAGGACGTCCCATGATGGAGCAGCTCCTTTTAACTCCAAGTCATGCTATGCAAGAGTGTTTAGGAGTTACTAAATCAATTTGCCAGTTGAGTGGGTGTTGAGATTTGCTCTGAAAACAGGTTGAAGTTCTTTATTCTGTATGTAAGGGCATTTTTGTAACACTTTTTCCCCCAGATTTTCTCAGGGAATGCACCGCTCTGTTTATGGAAAGTAATGCTTTAATTATGTCAAGATAAACTTTTCCAAAAACTTACTGATTCTGCCTTGGTGGGAGAAGAGGGATATTGCTCCATTTTAAGCGAGGAAATTACTGTTTTTATTCTGCACTCTGAAGCTGGCTTTAGAGGGTGCCAGCGGGTTTGGGTTGCATTGAATCCACAGGCGCTGCCTTAAAAAGGTTGTCAAATACTGGGCTAACATTTCAATTTTAGGTGTAGGAACACACAGAACATCAAAGGTGGCAACTTCTATAATTTTAACTAAGGAAAACAAAAGAGCTTTATGGAAATGACTGTATGCTTGGGCAGATCAAGTGTTTGTCAGCAAAGGAAAATTAGGATGGCAAAAGTGTCAGCACACGGAGTTGTAACAACAGTTGTAAAGACAAGTGAAATGATTGTTTTTATTTATTTTGTTCTGTTTCCAACTTTATGTGCCTATTGGAGGAGTTTTAGTGCTTCGTTGCTCAAGGTTTCTCAGGCTGTTAGACCCCTGCTGCTGCACGCGGGAGGCTGGGGGTGGGAGTGGGGAGGCAGTCCACGCATGCGCTGCAGAAGATGTGTTCTGGCTGCCTCGTCATCCTTGCTCACAGGGAAAACCTCGTGGAGAGCCTTCACCACTCCCTTCAAGTCCTTTTACCATATTTCTCTATCTAGCAAGATGCCTTTCCGGACGTTTGAGGTGGGTGGGCATCACTGACCCCAGCTTGGCCGCTGCAGAGCAGGTTGAATTCAGGCGCTCCAGGGTGGATAAGCGCTGGGGATCAGCAGAGGGCTAATTGAGGATGCTATCCTCTCAAACACCAAAACTTGCCCTAAGCAGTGTCTGGGGCTTTGCTGAACACCAGACAGCAAAGCAGACTTACATGTGTCTGGAATCTGGTTTCAGGAAGCATATTTTGCTATGTTTTCTTTGTGGTGCTTTGAGCTGGTTTTGATGGTGCATAGCTTGATTATAACTTCTGCAAAGACCTGCCTTCTCTGGAGAGAATAACTTCAGATTGGAAACTATCTAGTTTTCTTCATTGTATATAGTGAATGCAAGTGATTTTTCAACTGGGTTTTAATTTAATGAGGGATATTTTTGAGAATGCTATAATACAAAATAGAGATTATTTGAAGGGGCTTTGTTAATATTTTACTTTCGAAAACATTGTTAAATGTTTACATAGCTAAAAGAGCATCCTTTAAATCTGCTATTGGAAATTGCTTTTGTTCACAGTTGAGAAGAGGAAACAAAGCAAGAACGGCAAAGCTAATGGGACGTAAATATTGAGAAGCTTTAGATATTACTCCTGGCCTAAAACAGGTATAACATTAAGTGGAAGAAGAATGAAGTGAAGGAGACCAGGAAAGGTACAATGCTTAGAAAGACCTAATTAGTCTGAGAACAATCTCAAGCCACAAATAATATTCTTTGCAGCTATGTGTTGACATATGACAGAAGATCCCAAAACACTCACTAAGAAAAGAACCAGGCATGAGCCTACATGATGAAGTGGGAAAATGTATTTGCTTAGGAGACATTTAGCCAATAGCTCAAAGACTAAGAAGAAATCAGAAGTAATAACTGCCTGGGTACTTTATCGCTGGGGATTTTATCCATACAAAACCACAGGGACTGAAGATTTGTAGGTCTAAGAGATCACCTGTAGCCTTTCAGTACTGGCATGTTTAGCAGTAAACAGAGATAGAACGTAGCAGGAGTCATCATCCTGCAAAGGGCAGAGGCATAGCATGTCTCTCTAGTTATATGTGCTGTCAGGTGGGGATGGAAGTAAGTTGAACTGAGTTGGTTGTGTACTGGTTGCTCGGAAGAGGAGAAGCATTACTGTGAAGTGTTGCTATCTCCAGGTTTATTGCAGTTTGATGTGCAGTACCGCATGTGACATTTTGCTATTTGTGATGTGTCTCCCTGCTGCCCCTGCTCCTAAACCTGGATGTGAACTCCCAGCATTTAAGAAATGCCTGGTATTAAAAATGTGATGGAAGGGTTGTCAGCAGCTTTTATTTCAGATCTAAGCGTGCTCCTCATCTCTACTTCTTTGGCTAGTCCTGAGGCTTGTCTGTCAAAATCTACTGTCACATCAATGTTAATTAATATGCCAATTTGGAGGTATGTGTTTCAATGGTATTTTTAATTGCTAAGTGTTTTCTTCCTACCTAAAGTGCACATACTGACAAGCATCAGCCCTAAGCTTCCAGCGAGCCAGAGATGAGTGAAGCTGCGTTAGATCTGTGTCTGGTGGGATGAGAGTTAACGCCGACAAGAACCCTGCCAGGAACTGGCTGCTTTGGGAGGAACAAAGGAATTACCCCAATTCACACGCTAAAATTAGCAAATAGGTTGGATATTCTATGATGTCTTGGCTGTGTAGCTTTCCTGGAGATAAATCTATGATGCTCCCTCAAAAGCATCATTAGTGAGTACCACTGCCACCCTTACTCCTAAGCTCTAGCTGGGTGTCCTGTCTAACTTTATTTTCTATTTTCTCTGGGCATTCAGGATACCTCTTTTGTTCCATTTTCAGCCCACACGCTGACACAGCTCTCTCCCTCTCTCTCTCTCTCTTTCCCCTTACGCAGTTGTTTAAGCATGCTGTAAACTTATTCATTCCCTAAAGGCAAGAGCAGCTATCTGAGCAACACTTTGTCAGCATAATACATTTACAGAATGCATATTTATGAACCTTTGAGCCTTTATTGTTCCAGAGGGCAAATAAAAAACATGAAAAGTAGCAATATAGTGTTTCAAAGGTCCCTCAAGGAAAACAAAAGTAGTTGGAAATAAATTTAGAAAAAAAAGTTCTTCTCCAGAACAGAACCTTGAATTAGCACATACATACAAAATACGGGCTGGTTAAGACTATTCTTTTCTTCCATCTATCCCAAACTCTTCTAATCCAAGTTTAAGAAATTTTAAAGCTTAAAAACATTTTTCAAGCTTACAAAATAGCATAAATGAAGTAGATTAGACATATATAATAGTAAACCAGAGATTGTTAAAGCAGCAGGTTTTGCCCAATTGTAGTAAGGTAAATACAGCTTTTAAATTGAAATGGAATTAATGAATTCCAATTTTAAATTTAAAATTCCCGTTTTAAAAGAAATGGAATTAAATGGATTGTTTTCCGTAGAAGCTACAAGATCAATGTGCTATGTGCCACAAAATTACTACAGATCAAAGGTAGCTGGAGGAAGTTGGAAATCAATAAAATGCCCTAATTGTTACTTTAATTGACTCTAGGTTCTTACTAACTTTACTATGTATACATCAAGTTTTAAAATGAATGGGTAGCTACTCATTCTTGCTTATAATAAAATAAAGGTAGTTAGCCTGTGTTTGTATTCTTAGATGTGTCCATTAGCACAATTACAATTAAAAGGTTATTATACCGATATTCCTAGATTATGCTGCCTAAAAATTAAAAAAAAAATAGTGCTGTCTCCCTGCAGGAACAGTCTCATGTTTTAAAAGGAGATATGTGAGCGTGGCTTTCATCCAAAGCACAAAGTGAAGGGTGCCCACCAACAGAATGCACAGAAATCTGACTCAACCCAAATCTGAAGTACTAAAATGAAGGAAATAGCTTCAGCAAGCAGAAGAAAATAGAGTCAAAAGTTCCAAATGGTCAGAAAAGGTAACAACTACAGACTTTTAGCTCTTCTACAACAGTGAAGCTGTAGAGATTTGTATGTTTTCCCTCTGGGAAGAGTGTCTAATTGTGCTTTCTGCTGTAAAGACTTCACAGCAGTACAGATGATGGAAAACACAACTGGATTTGATCTCTGTTACTTCTTCTGGTCCAAGGAGATCGATAGAGCTCCTGCATGGAACAGTGCTGAGCCTTCTTGACAGGAGAAGCTGTGGAGCTCTGCCAGAAGGTACTGGATCATCTGAGTGCAGGGGTGGGGTGGGAGCAGGAAGGTTCGTCTCCTGAATCTGCTGCAGTTTCACTGGGGGAAATGCTTTCCCAAAGGGATGGTGGATGCATGGCTTATCAGTTGTCCCCAGCACCCAAAGGCATGCTCTAAAAGCATGGGTGCCTCAAAGGAGACGTCCTACTGTGCTTGTATGTCTTACTTTGCTGCAAGCATGAGCTCTGATGTAGGGGGCTTTCCATGCAGAGTGTTTTCTCAAAGGTATCGGCTCTGTCATAATGGCACACCAGGTGAGATGGTTCCCACGTGAAAACTCAGCACTGCACAGTGCCCAAGCAGGCAGGGAACACTTCAACACTTGGAGCAGTTTAACTTTTTGCTGTTTGGTTATTTTCAGTAGTCAAAATGCAACTGAATTTGCAAATCATTCCAGTGAATGTACTTTTACCCGTTATTTACAAATTACCAATTTTCTTCCTGTCTTTCCTCAAGAACCTTATTGTTCTGCATTCTGTAGTTCTGGACTTGGAAAGCCCGGAGTGAATTTGCCTCTGTAAGATGAGATGCGGTGAATTGTGGTAATGCTTTGTGAAACACAAGAACATTTTGAAACGTTACGATCACTCAGGAGTAACTGCATGGGCAAACCCTCACCTCCCCTGGTGCAGTGACTTATATATATCAAATTTTAAGTGTCACTGACAATGGTGTTTTGCAGCAAGACATCTGAATTAGCAAATATTATTTAAAAAATAGAGAATGAACAAAACCAAACCTCTTGCCAGTTAGAAAAACAACTTGGGCTGTGGTGTGTTGCTTAATTCCGTTGTGAGGATTCACTTGGCTGGGGGTAGGCAGGTTTCTCTTAATCTTGTGCTGCAATTTAACAAACGTTTAATTTAAAATACAGTGTCTTTTAGGATATGCAACCTCCTTTATAAATGCAATCTAAGTAAACACTTCATATCCAAAGTACCCTTTCTTTTTTCCTCTCCTTGGCCAGAGAAGGGAGTAAGGGGGAACGGGGGGAAATCCTTGGCAGACATCTACCAAGACATGATGTTATCAACCATCAATGCTACAAATGCAGCCCAGCCTCAGCAGGGCAATGTGACACAGGAAACTAAAGCAAGGTGAATGCCTGGTTCCTCTTGTCCAGATTCCCATAGGCCCTCTAAAAGGTAATAAACAAACCAAAAGCCCAAGCCCTAGCTATCATTTAATTAACAAAGGGGCCAGCAGCTCTGCTTTTTACTCCCACTCTTGCCACTGCTCATCCAACCTAGGGCTGTGCCTGTTCTTAGCAAAAGTGGAGGCTTTGGGAGAAAAAAATGCTGGGAATGTTCAAATTTTCCTGCAACCATGAAAACCACCTGAAGTCATAATTTAATATAATAATTAAAACAATTAAAAAAAAAAAAAGAGAGAAAATTCAACTTTTTGATTTCCTAGCTTTTAGAAAGCTTTTCAAAGCTGTTTTCACCAATGTGAACTCAAGCATAGATTATTCATCTTCCTGACCCATTGCAAGAAAGACTGATATAAGAAGAGACCCTTGAGTTAGAAAACCCTATGAATACACTGCCATCTGTAAATTCCCTGTACATAACAAAAGTGTCAGGATGCAAATACGAGCCATTCTAGATCAAAGCAGGAAAAATATAAAGATATTATCCACAAAATATCACGTGAGTGATGTTCACGATAAATATTTTAAATCCAGTGAAAGGAAAAGTTGACAGGAATCTTTCTGTTTCAGTAGTTGTATATTGTGGTTTCAGAGTTCCAGTTTACGTGAAATTTTGTTATAAATAGAAGTCTCTAACACACACAGAAAATGAAACGTTTAACGTTATTTCTAGGTTCTAAAGAAATTAAGGAATTGCCATCATATTTGTAATTTCCTTTTTGCAAAGAAATAGCAAAAGTATGGAAAAAAGGCTATGTTATCACTGCAAGTTGGAGACTGCTGACTTCCTTTGTTACAATGAAATTTGCTCTTCTAAGATCTTTTCTTGTGTACTGTTCAGAAAATTTTAACTTTGGGAGGTGTTTATTTCTTTAATTTCTTCAAGTAAAATCTGACGAAGAATTTAACATTTTGAACATTTGCAATGGAAAATGAGTTCTCTCTGAGGGTCAGATCCAAAAAACTATGCCCCAAAAGCAGAAACAGCAACATTTGTGAATGCATTAAGTAAGGACAAACCAAAGCCTTTTAATTTACCAACTGTCTGTTTTGACGGCTGCTATACTGTGACCGTGTTTAAAAGTTTGTGCCATGAATAGTATCCAGGATGATAACGTTGATAAATACTTTGGGACAGAAGCTTCCTAAATCTCTCTAACGTAATTGCACGTCAGATTCAGGTGCCATGGTGAACAAATGCCCGCTTTGCTGCTGGTTGCACAGGCTGTGTCTCGTAGGCTGCCCACCAGATCACTGCTTTGCTTCCAGTCTGCCGTGAGCCCTGGTTCGTGTCACCCTTCTGTTCTCCATTTCTTGCTGCAAGACAAAGCTGAAAACAGAACCTTTTTTAACTGAGAGCTTCCTGTATCCAGCCCCTGACAAAAAGTCAGGTAGTCACGTTCCTTTAAAAAGAGCAAGTTTCTCTGTGCACATAATTTGGATGTGCATTGGTGGCTCTTTTTTTTTTTTTTGTTCGTTTAAAATAAAAGAAAAGGTAGCTGAGAGGTTGGTGTTGGAGTCGGTCCAAGTCCTGGAGCTGCCTGCCATGATCAGTAATTAGCTGAAGCACCCTTCTAGTGTGCCGTGTTCCTAGCTGAGAGGTGCTGCCTCCACTCAGTGCTGCTCAGGCCGGGTCCTGCTTCACTGCCTCAGCTACGCAGGCCGTTCGAAAGGAGTGGGATCTGGCGTAGCATTAGCAAGGATTGGCTGGAGGCGGCATGCCAGATTAAAAGGGGAAACAGGAAAAAAAAAAAAAGTTACTCAAGAGATGATGTCTTAATTTGAAAGGTACCATGCTGGTTTTGCTGAGGACACAGCAATACAAGACAATACAAGTAAGAGCCTAAGGTTTTAATGATATTATGCACCTAAGATATTACATAGTCTGTAAAAGTGAATTTCACCCTATAAAATCATTTTCCTGGCAATGCTGGTACCAAGATAAACGACAGCCTCCAGTGCTTGTCAGCTCTGTGGGCTTGGTCCTCTGGAGTGCAGCTGGAACTGCCACACCAGGAGGTTGATTATTGGCAATAGTCTCTGCTGTGCATCTGCCTTTTTTTGCCTTTTTTTTTTTTTTTTTTTCCTGATTAGGTCAGTGGCTGCCTTTTTGTCTCCTTTCTCTGTTTCTCATTTATGCGCCGTAGGGATATGATATATATAGTGAATGAACTGAGGAAAAATAAGGAAGAAAAAATCAGTAATCCTGACTAACGTCCCCAGAGTACCACCAACAGGTTAGACTACTTCTGTGTTAGGAGATTTTAGAGAATTACTGTTATATCGTTGATCTTGCATCTTTTTAATTTGGGTTAAAAATAATTGTGAAGATTAGCATTGTTCGGGGGGGAGGTGTCACTAATTTGGCTTCTTAAGAGCAGAATTAGTTTGGTTAGAGGGTAGAAAGCCTTTTGTTGAAAGCTCTCCACGAGTGGGTCAGTAATACCACCCATAGGCTACACCAGAAGCATCGCGCTGCTTGCTTAATAATTAAATGAGGTCCTCAATTCAGTCGCAGTATCTAACATAAGCTAAATCCAGTGAGCCCACCAGCTGTGTACTTGCTCACAGAAAGTTACCGCTATGATGTTGTACTGAATTTCTCCCAGTCATCCCAGTCTTATTAATGCCTCAGTGTGGCATAAAGCTTCATTCATTATTCATAATAATCCAGTCAGAGGGCACTCTGAGACCTGATAAATTCTCACCTAAATGACAACAGCTGACAGGGCCTAGGGTTTTATAGCCCTTCTCTTGCCATAGCAAGGTGCTGTGGGCAAAGGTCCAGAATGATCCGCTACTAATGACCAGTGTGATATATGAGCAGCTGCTGATTTTCTGACATGAAGTCTACTCTGCTGAGCATCCAGCCCGCCAGCCGCAAGGAGTGGATGAATATCTGACAGGCGATATACTTCAAGAACCGGTCACAAAAAAAAAAAAATCATCTGTCTTAGGTGGGAGGGGATAAAAGGGTTAATCCCGTGCTGGAGCACTGCAACATCAACAACAACAAAAAATATCCAGGGGGCAAAAAGAAAATCAGGAGTCTGTAAATTCTGGCTGTGCTGATGTGGAAATGAGCATGCAGTCCTTACCTCTGAAAACTCTTCCTTTCTGGCACCCAGAGGGTTGAATAATCATGACTTTAGAAGCCTGTAAATTGCTTTATAAAAATCAATAATCATCTGCTGAAGGATATTAATTGCACTTTTCCACAAAGGGAAAAAGCTTCATAATATTTTATTGATTTTTAATGGGCTCTTTGATAACACAGGATGTAAGTGAAAAGCCTCTTTCTTTTGTTCAGACACAGACCTAGCCTTTCAAAGGAGTGCATATACCTGTTTGAGTTTTAACTTCTCCCTTGTGGTGTGGGTTCAAATTAAAAGCAGGTGAAGGCCTTTTATTTTGCCCTTCTGTTTTTCTTTCAACAGTGATTGATTCTCTATTATATCATCTTACCTTTCTTATGTAATGTTGATAAATGCATGTCTTTTTGTGTGCTTCATTGCCATGCAAATTTAGGGGTTTATTCTGGAAGTTTGACTGACTTGGAGATATGTCAGGAAAATGAAGATCCAAGTGCTTGGAAAAGACTCAGGACTGGCAGTGCGAAGTCTGTACATTTTGCTTCTTAAAATAAGTATAGTGAGCACTTATTTTTCAGCGTGCCTCGTCCTTGCCTTGGAAGAAGAGCTTTTAATGCTCTTTAAGGGTGGTATTTTTGCATTTTTCACATCCATGGCATGTTGGGTCTCTAGGCCAGGAGGTTGATGAGTTATTCTGCACGTGGGCTTTGCTCAATAGATTTCTGTCCACTCCACGTAGCACCTCTCAAGTAACAGCAGCAGGCTGCTCTGGCCTGAAATCATGGAGAGCTGGAGGTGAAAAGGTGACACTTGCATGACTTAAGTTGAAGGCCAGAAATTATATTTGTTTGATGGTGTGTTTTGACCCTAATCTTGCATGTGTTGTGCCATAGAAATGGAGAGAGTCGCAAGGTCAGTGAGAACCTCTTCCCTCCCACTGGTGCCATCTTGTTGGGTCATGGTGATACAGGCTCTGCCTGGTTCCCACATTGAATCAGCAGATAGGATACCACCAGACAAAAGTCAGGTTAGTGGAGATGGGTCAAGTCCTGCACCAGTTTTTATGTTTGCCTTGGTACAATACTTTGGGGCTGTCAGAGTACCTCAAGGCTCACCAGTGACTGGAGGAAAGCAGCGTACTGCAGATGAAGCAACCTCAGGAGAAGAAAAAAATAGACTGCTTAGGTCCTTAATGCTAAAATCTTCTGTTTTCAGTGAATCTTACTGACTCCAGAGATAAAATTTAGTACTTGTTTTGCTTAGGGGCCATTTCAAGATGCGTTAGCTCACTCAATGAGTTGTGTGGTAACCTCAACAGAATGGAAACAGAGCCATTCAAAATGGCCACCAAGAATCTCTTGAGGCACTTACAGTCTCTGAGGGACCTAGACCCCTTCCACAGTTACTTCCATCATTCTGGGGCTGCAACACAGGGACTTGCTTTTTGGGACTGGACTTTGAGGGTCAAAGGCTGCAGAAATTCGCAATCCTGGAATTATTTTCTCATCTGAAGTCATGCTAACTGCCTTATTTGGACTTGTTTAGAGAACAAGTATTTCTGTTAAAAGTGAAATGGCCTATTTACAAATGAGGTGTGCCTGAACTATATGAAACCTAAACATACTCCAGACAAGTTTAGGCTTTGTTGTGTGGAAGAGCTGTGGGTGAAGGCGTTCCTGGAATCTCCCATGGTTGCCAGAGAGACCTGCGACTGTAACCAAAACATTAGTCACCCTCACTGGGTTCCTCCGTCGGCCTCCTCAGACACTTCTTTCTTCCCATGGTTTTCCTGTCAGAATAAACAAGATTTAACTTTTCTTTGGGTGACCCAAACCAGTCAGAATATTGGCCCATCGAATACAGCCTGATGTGCCGTTTGCCAGGCCAAGCTGTTGGATCTTACAGTCCTCCTCTGTTGTCTTCATCAATGTTGTTTTGTCTTGGTTCCTTATTGTTGCTGTTGTCCGGGATGAACGCAGTTGGCCAATGAGTTTTTGCTTTGAGCTTTAGGAAGGTGGGAGGTAACGGGAGAGTGTTCTAATGGTGTGGTATTTCGCTTGTTGAGGTAGAACAAAAAGCTACATCCCTGATACTCATGGACAAGCTGAATGCCCTGTGTGACTTGTTGGCTGAGCAGGCAAACCTTTCCTGTGGTGTGTGTCATCCAGCTATCTGCTTAGGATCTGACAATTGCCATTTTTGTTGATGGATTTACTAAAGGAATATTTTGAATATATTCCTACTTAATTGTGAAAATGTGTGGGGTTTTTTTTGTTTGTTTGTTTATTTTAGTTTTCTTGTTGTGTTTTTTGTTGTTGTTGTTGTTTGTTTGTTTGAATGTGCATGTTCCCAAAGCCTTTTAACTTTGGTTCATTCTGAATTTCCATCTCCCATAAAGACAAAGGAAGATAAAGTATGAAATTGTTCTATAAATGATCTAAAAAACCTTGTGAAAATAATTTTAATAAAGCTAAAACGGTTTTAAGTCCACTAATGGTAGCCTATAATTTTGAAAATCAAGTTGTGTATTTAAATGTGAACATTTATTTTCCTGTCTTTAAAAAACATTGCCCTAAGATCTCAAGTTTTCATATGAAGTAGTTTAGTAAATATCAGTGAGGGACAGAAAAAGGAGAGGAACCTACAGTGACTAGAGGTGTACTCATAGAGAGAAGACACTTCCATCTTTAATGCTGTCTTCAGGGCAAAGATTTTTGTCCTACCCTGTAGGCATTGTGTGAACTGTTGTGCAGGAAATATCTGACTGTAATTCACTTGTTCTCTAATTCCAGCCAGGACCTAACTTATGGTAGGAGTCCCTGCAGAGATTTAATGGTAAATATTTAACAAGGGGAACTCCGCTTTCCTTCTATGATCTCATATTTTGTAAATGGATTAATTTAATAAGGAAAACAACATTTCCCTTTGGTTAAAGCCCTCAGTTCCTCACAACTGGGACTTCTGTTCCTCAGCTGTTTCCATTCCAGGGTTCTCCCAGTAGGCAGTTTGGTTTGCCTCTGAGTGGAAAACAATTTATGTGACAGGAAGCAAGTCTTGCAGCTAGACCTTTCACAATTAAAGGGACAAAAAGAGCTATTATAACAAGTTGTAGGTCGTATTTTTAATTTCAATCAGCTGTAGAGTTCCTGCAAGACTACTTAGTCAACAAATGCAGTTCCATAATTTGTCCACAAAGATTAATTTTCACACAGTGTTTCCTACCTTGGTTTGTTGGTAGTAAACCCAAACAAGTACCGTGCAGGACCTCATAGCATTGCATCACTGCTCATCTTGATTTAAACTGAAACATCTGAGTGAGATTGGCATACTGTTGAAGAATCAGGGTGTTTCTGCATGTCCCAGGCATCCCTTTCCATTCTGTGTGGGTTTTTGCATGCATGTTTTTAGAAGCCTCTCGTGTTTCCATCCCCAGCACACATTCCTGGGAAAGACATGGTTTCCATTGCTCCAGCTGCCTCATTTTGGTAGTTAAGCACTGTAACTGGTTAAGAGACTAGAAAAATTCTTGGAAACCGTATCCTGCTTGCTGCCATTTAAATGAACGTTTTTGTCCTTGTTTTCTGAGAAGCCATTGCACTGCCTGCATGCACAAGCTCCACCGAAGATGGGCATTTTAAGCACGGCAAGCATCACGTCGCATATAGCTCACGGTGCGGTGCACGAGCACTGGCCTCTGCTCTCAGCCAGTGCCGATGCACGGGTACCGGTGGGCAGGGAGGTTACACGGCCATGAGCTGGTGCTCCAGCACAGGGAAACCGATCGTGTACAGGTCACAATATAATTAGCAAATGCCATGTTCTTTACTGTATGAAAGAAAATGCAGAATAAAAATTGAATTCACTAGAATTGCCCTAGCTTGACAGCTGGTCAATCCAAATGGGTACTTCTGTGGCTCTTGGTTGTTATTAACGATGGGATTGCTTACAGGTAGGCTCTCCAGTGTCACGAAGCGTGACAATATGTCTGGGCAGTTGGCTACACAGATGACTCATTTTAGTGCTTTTGGGGGGAGTTGTTTGTGTAATTTTCTGTAGTGTGGTACTGCACAGCTCCATGATTGCAGAGCTGTATTTTTTGTTGGGTGGGTGAATGGGAACTTTTCATTTTAAATTCAAGATCCTTGGAGATAAAAAGCAAAAAGTGTTTTTTGACAGTTCCGTGGTTTGTCTCTAGGCACATTGGGTGCTGATTTTCATTCCAGTACATCAAGGCAACTGTCTGACCTACAGTCCAAACAGAAATCCCTTCAACAACAAACCACTAATATCACATGTAGTTCCAGTTGTTCACACTTTCTTGTGCCGTCTTTCCATGAAATCTCACTTGCGCAACCCACTGCCTTGGGCTAATAGTTTGTAACAAAGCTCAATCTCTAAAATGTTCTATATAAATGGAGAGAGGAAGATCATAAAAGAGAGAGATGAAAACATTTACCACTCCAGCTCCCACACCCCGTGTCTCTCCCGAGTTCCCCCATCCATCAGGCAGCGAGGAGGGCGCGCGGTCACCCAGGCTGCTGCTCTCACCAGGCTGCTGGGTGCCATCCATCACAGGCTGAGAGCTGAAGGATGCAGTGTCAATGCCAGCAATTGATCCAAGAAAACTCACGTGTGTTATTGTGCCTCGCTAAGGGCCCTCTTCCCTGTCTGATTTCCCCTGTAACTCAAGAATTAAGCCGCGAGGCATTTTGTTGAGATGGGAGGAGTGAAAATACCAACGTGTTTGTGTGGGGGGGAGATCATTCTGTGCTCATCCCAACCCTATGTCCTTAATCTTTATTTAAGGCTGTAAATTAGGGCAAAAAAAAAAAAAAAAAAAGTGTTTGCTCTTGCCTAGCATATCTGATTTAAAAGGGAGGAGATCTGTAGGGATTTTCAGCTTGTAACAGTATACATTGATACGATGAAACCGAATTACCCTGAAGACAAAAGAAACCCTTGCCTGAGATACAGTGTTCACGTTTTGCATCACCGTGTGCATTCATGCATTACACCCTGGGGCAAATCCCAGGCAAGTGCTTCTCAGAGCGAGAGGATCTTGGGTCTTGAAGATCAGTGATCCTCGCTGCGGTTATTGTTTGCAGTACCACGGCACGCAGGGAGCCCCCTCCTTCAGAGCCATGGGGGTTTGCATGAAGTGAGGTTGTATGAAGTAAGGGCTCGCACTTTGTATGGCTGACTAGAGCTGCAGAGCCGCCTTTGGGAATTGGAGAGCAAGGAAGGAAGGATCCCTTGGTAATTTGGACTCTCTTGGAGGGGGACGGAAGACATGGAAGCAGAGAGTCTTCAGGGCACCAATTTAAGTTTGTCTTTAGTCAACCACATCAGTGCATGCTTTAGTGTCCATTGGCCTGAGTATGTGCCTACTGCCAAGTAATTTGCTGAATCAGGACTGTAGGCAGTGTCCAGCCATTGATCCTGTAAGGAACAAGACAAGGCAGGAAGTTAGGCAATTTTGATTTTTTTTTAATAGAAAAATTTGCATTTTTATGGTTGTTTTCATTTAAAAATCTCAGCAGGCTAAGTCACAGTGATTAATTAAAGTTTACAGCTACCCTGCACACCAAGAAAACGCTGCATTATTATTTTTTAATTTAATAAAGCACAAATGCAGGGTGCAGAGAGGAAAGGATTTTGAAGTGTGTCCAGTCAGCTGGGGTGGCTCCTTCCCTCATTTTTAATTCCCACTCTGATGCCGGGTGGGATCAGCATTGCTCTTTTGATAATTAGCATCAGATGGACGGTTTCATCTTCAGTGTGCTGTCCACCAAAAGTAAATGCTTGAAAGACAGCCAGGACAGAAGTAAGTCCAACCTGGAGCAGGGTGAAGTCCCATTATACATTTAGCAAAATACTTTGACTTTGTGGGTCCTGGTCTCTCTAAATGATCTCATTTTGGAGTGTGTTGTAATCAGCACAGCTATTGAGCCCCAGTGATACAGGTATGAGTAGCAGATGTTGGGGAAGCGTTTGTGCCATGCTAGATATAGACTGGCTAAACTTAACCTGTCCTTGGTAGGTACTGAAGAGAAGAGGGGCAGCCCTTCTTGCCTGCCTGTGCTGGGCGTAGAGGTAGGATCGTTCTTCAGTGCACAAGAGCTGTCCCACGCAGTGTGTGTCGGGCAGACTCGGCATCTTTCAGCTCAGCAGATTCTGGCCGTAGAAGTCTTTGAACTGCTTCTCCTATCTCAGTGAAAATAGATAGAATTAAAAATAAAAACACAGAAGTAGGATACTGAACATTTCCTAAATAGAAATGATGTTTTCTCCATAGCCTTTTGAATTAAGATAGGCGTATGAGGTCAGAGTGCTCTACTACCTGTGGGGACAGTTCCTGTACTTTGTGCTTTTATGTCTGATTCGCTAAAGAAACAGCGGATATTTTAAATAAGCACCATGATTCTGGTATAGGGCTTTTCCTAGGCAGGGGTGTCAGAAGTTTGCCTGGGTTCAGGAAGAGTCTGGGTGCAATGATGGAGGAGAACTGTATTAAAGGCTGCTAAATGAAAGGGCACAAAGGCCCCTTACAGCCTCTCACTCGAGCAGATATGATAGTTGTGTGTGCAGATAAATAACATCCCGTGCTTTGCAATGCACTCCATGGGGTCCTTGCCTGTGTAAGGAAAGGCTTCTAATTTCAGCCTCGTCATTGCAAGGAATGCCTTGAGCTGAACTTGCATGATGGAGCAGTTGGTCTCAAGGAGCTTCTGTATTTTTTTTTTTTATCAACTACCTTCCTTCCCCTCCTGCAGGCTCTGCAAGCATGAGATGATGAAAACGGGAGCGGTGAGGGCCTGCCCCAGCTGTGCCCTTAACTCAGCTGCGGGTGCCTGCAGCCACCTCTCTGGACACGGTCAGTCCTCATCCCCTGACTTTGTTCCTGTGCCGGGGCAGCAAATTGGCACCACCGGTGCTGCTCGCAGGCTGCTCCTGTTCTGCAGGCGGTGTTTTCCCGTCAGCCAGAGGGAAACCCGGCTGGGCTGAGCCAGCAGCGCAGCGTGAAGCATGTCACGGCTGGGAGCCGTGCTCGGCCTTCTTTGCATTTGGCTGGGTGAGACAGCATACCTGTCATCAGGGGTGGTTGCTGCGAAACTCTCCATCATGTCTGTTCACAGCCGGGCCAGCCTGGCCTCTCCTTTTCTTCTGCTATGCCCACGGGCTTGTTTTCCCTGAGTCGTTTGACTTTGAAGTACTTCCGAGAAAGACCCATGCGCTGTGCCAGAGGAAAAGCACACTGAGAGATGGAAAGGGATTTCGGAGGCCATAAAGGTAAAGCCTTTATCACAGTTGAACACAGCTTTGTCAGTGTTTGGAAAGTTGTTTTTATTCCACGTCTTGTGTTGATTTGAGGTGACGGAAGCACAGGGGCATGGCGCTGGCTCGCATGAGGAGCCCGGAGGTGCAGTCCCTGTACACGGGAGCTCGATGCAGGCAGAGGTCTGGGGGCACACCCCATGTCTGTGGGGTGCACCCCACGGGTGGCAAAGGACAGAGGGGAGCCCAAAGGGGGAGCAGCTGCTAGTATCACAAGTCTCGCTTGTTGTACCCCTGCAGGTGAGCTTCTGGGTTTCAGAACAGATGGGAAAAAGCAGGCTAATTGTGGCAAAGGGAGGGCTGGAAAATGCAAAGCCCGGCCATCAGGCTTGGCTGGTGATGCTGCTTTTGGGGAGGGAATTTTTCAAATGGGGAATTGCCACTGAGGTTGGCCTGGGCAGACCTTAATATTTGCCTGTCCAGCTGAAACTTCCTTTTGTGGTGCAGTTGGTTATGCTCTTCGCTTTTTCACTGTCTTAATACCGAGCTTAAGGCTGAGTTTTGCTAAGGTGTGGCCCCAAGCTGGCTGATGTTTAGGACTGAGCAGAGTGAGTCAATCTTTGTTTACTTAAACCAGGGAAAAGTCACTGAAACACATGTTAAAAGTTGTTTTTGAGGTGGGAGATGGAGCTCAGAGTGCTGATGGCATCGGCCTCCTGTGGTGGCTGCTGTGTGGGGCTGGCAGGGCCCGGTGTGATGTTGGGGGACCAGGGGCTGCCTCTCCTGGCTCCTGCATGGCCTTGGGACCCTGTCCATCTTCCTGCAGCTGCTGCTGTGGGGCTGAGCCTGAAGAGATGTGATTGCCATCGTAAAGCCAGGGGAGCTCCGCCGATTTTGGATCCAGGTTTCCCAGGCAGCTTTGGGAATGCTGTGCTGAACCTTTTTACTTGTTTTGAATGGGCTTTGGCTGCACAGAGCCTGGCGCACGGTGCCATCTGCCCAGCTTATTGCACGTGTGAGGGTGTAGAGCCGCTCTGGGAAAAAGGGACATATGGAAAAGGATAGCTGGTGAATCCCAAGAAAGAAAAGTCACGGGAAACCACCTAATTACCAGGGCTTAATAGCCAGTGAATCGACAGCAAGGAGCTTGGTCCTGAGGTCCCGTGGCATAAATGCGCGATTACGTTAACGCCCCGCTGCTACTGGGATACTTTTGTGTGTTCAGGGCTTTCTCCGTTATTGCTAAAGGCCTTCAAATCCCAGATAGTCAAAATCTCTATTCAGTGCTGCCTGCTGGGCGTTTAACAAGGGTCCTTGTAAGGGGACCCGGTACAAGCACAAACATGAATGCAGAGTGCAGGGGCCAGCGCAGCACCACGGGCTGTGGGGCAGCCGAATGCAGGCGGCCTCAGAAAGGCAGGGAAGAGCAGACAATGACCCTCGCGCCTCCAGGCATCGCTTCAAAAGGTGTCAACACCAATTAAATTGTAAAGGCTCCGCCAGCTTCTGAAAACTTATGGAGGCAGGAACAGAAAGTACGTAATGAAAGGGCCCGCGGCACGGCAGCCCCGCGCGCATGTCCCACCGGTGTGGGACCCACCGTGAGCCCCGGGTGCCGTGCCGTGCCGTGCCGTGCCATGCCGTGCCGTGCCGTGCCGGCATGCAGCTGCAGCCCAGCTCTTGCAGAGCCTCTGTCAGCACCAGCGAGTGTGTGTGAATACACACACAGGGCTGGCAGAAGGAAAAGCCGAGCGTCCCCCCAGTCAGCGGTTGATACGTCTGAGAGCTGCCTGCAGTGTCTTCCGCAGTGAATGCGCTCTGTGCCATCTGAGCAGTTCTGATTTCCCTGTAATAAACGGCAGCTCTCAAATTTACTTTCTTCGTTGCTGTGTAAAATTGCTCATTAGGAGAGGAGATGTTCTTTTAGCGGTGAATTCCTTTTGTGGTTAGGTATCTGTAACTGTGAAATCCTCATGCTCTCTTCCCCCTTTACTTGCGGGATTGCGAGTTTCTCATCCCCATTTTTGCAGAGATTAAAGTGGTCGGAAGCTCGGTGTGAAGGGACACGCAGGTACTCTTCTGTCTCATTGACAAAGCTGTTGTGATGCACACAGATGCTTATTGTGGTCTCTCTGGTGCCGTGGTTGAGCTGGGGAGCCTGATGCAGAAGGAAAGGGGTCAATGTGTGGTGGTGGTGGGAGAAGCGCGTGCCCGCTGCGTGCAGGGCCTACACCTCCATGTGAATGGGTACAAATCCTTCATGTATAAAACAGTTTAAATGCTTTGTGCTGGAAGATGGCTTCTAACTATAATATTTACTCTCTTCTGTGTTGCTTGTTAAAAAGCTGCAAGAAAGGTTGCTCTTTTAATTAAAACAAGGAATTCAGGCTGTTGCTTGAGTCTTACAGTTGGCTCACCAAGCATTGTTACGGCAATTCAAGTACCCAAGCGATGCGGGTGTTACAATGTCTTTGTAGGTATACGCAGCAAATCTATGAGGAGGTTTGTAGGTTTTGTCCAGGGAGTGCTAAATACAGTATTTTGCCAAATCCCACTTGGTACTGTAACAAATTATTTAACCAAAGCCAGCTTGGGAGGAGGAATCAGAGGTGGAAGATTTGGGAAAGGTGTTTAAAAGGAAAATTACAAAGCTACTGGTGAGTTGCTGCCTTTTTTGGAAGCCTTGTCCAAAAATGCAGGCATTTTGGTTGACCATAATATAAAAGTAACAGTGGAAATTCCTGGCATATATTCTCCTCTCTATAGATAAGCTTTTCAGACTAGAAATTTCGACAGTGTGTGTTTTGCATTATCTGTTTCTTGTCACTTGTCTTCAAGTTGCCTCATTCCTGAATGTCCTGACGCCGCTGGAGACCAGAAGAGCACTTCCTGGCAAGGAATGTCAGAAATACGCTGTCCTTTTGTCTGGGTTTCAGCTCAGTTCAGAGCAAATATAATCTTCTCTAATGCAGAAGTGCTTTAATGAAAAAAAGAAATCTGTACGTGGTAGTGTCAGGTGAACAGCACAGCAAGGGCTGGATCCCGACACTGAGGACGCCCCTCTCCAGCCGTGCTGAGACCACGCGCTTCCTGGCCGTTGAGTGGCACATCTTGCACAGCTTGTGAGCAGGTTCTGACGGGTGTTTTTGGGTGGAGCTGCCCCGTGGCTGGGCCAGCCATGTCCAGCGAGCAGCAGCCAGGTGGGATTTGGCAGAAACACCCCGCAGGGCTCTGGGGAGCATTGCTGAAGCCCTGAATGACGCTGGGATCCGTGTCCCTTCCTGCCCTCGGGGAAGAGCGGTCAGTGGTAGCCAGACCCTGCTCTCTGTGGGACAATTCCCAGGCTTTGCTGAGGAGCCAGGATGAGAATTTGGGATGGGCACCTGCAGTACCACCCGCTCCTGGAAGCGTAACCCTGCTCAACTCTCTGTAATCCTGCTTAGGTGAAAAGCACCGTGAACGAGGGTGGGAGCGTGCAGCAAGGAGGCTGGGGGGAAATAGGAACCTGCTTGGTGCTGATGCATGCTTCTCCGCAGACAATGATGAAAGACCATGCGGTGCTGTGCTTTGTGCTGGGGATGGCAGGGAGCGGGTGTGCCAGAGCTGCCTCGTCTGCGCTCAGCGGAGGTGCTGCTGCGTGATGCTCCCCGCAGCTGCAACTCCATCAGAAGCGAGAGGGACGGGGGAGAGCTGCGCCAGCCGCAGCTCCGCGCCAATGTTGTCGTGCGCGGCTGTCAGCTGGTGCGAGGGAGCTGCCTGGTGGGAGTGAAGAAGTGTGGTTGCGGTGGCGGTGGGGGTGTTTTTCCCCCACCCTTAAAAGTCTTGCTGCAAATTGCCATCCTTGTGCGCGTACGGGCAAACACCTCCCAGGTATTCTGCACCCGGCTGCAAGCAGGCGCGGCTGCAGGCGGGTGGGCTCCTGCCTGCCTCCGCATGGCGCAGGCTCTGCAGCTCTTGCCCGGGCTGTCTGTGGGCAGCTCGTGGCAGAATCCTCTGGTTTACAGGAGAAAAAGAGATCGGTGTGCAGAAAGACCCCTGGTCGTGGTAGGAGGGAGAAAATTAGCAAGGTTTTGCAGTGGTTTGGGGCAAGCTTCCTCAGTGTAATGCTGCTCGGCTTCTTACTGATGCATTTTTCATGCGAAACAAAAGAGCTCAAAAAAAAAAAGTATCACTTGTATATTGTGTTTTGTTCTACAAAGGGTGCACATTGGCTGTAGGTAAAATACAAAACCAATGGTGCAATTTTTGCCTATCTGTGTGCATCAAAATGAATTGTGCAAATAGGAGAAAAGAGTTCATGATTTCAAGTGAAGACAAAGATTTTTTTTTTTTTAAATAATTGTCACAGTGCAGGCATTCCTCTAGACGTAGTGAAGTCCGTACGGGTCCCCCTGGGCAATGAGAGGAGAAACGTGGTGAGGTTTTGTTCTGCGGAGGGCGAGCGGGCGCCTCGGCTCCTGCGGGGCACGTGGACGCTGCCTGCGTACAGCGCGGGGGGGTTTACATGGGGGGATGCGGGGCAAACTCTGTCACTTCAGGGGATCGCCCACTTAAACAACATCCTCATCATTTTTCTTAGGAAATGATCTGAGACAAAATATTGAATTATTTAGAGTACCGCTGGGAGAGGGAATTGATTCCTTGCCGTATCAGAGAGAAATAGCTGCTCTTTTGAGGTTTGATCCAAAGCCTAGAGAAGTCAATGAGAATCTTTCCATTGATTTCAATAGGCGTTAGATCACGCTTATTCACTCGTCAACTATTTCTCTTCTAGCTGGAACAAAACAATGCATCCTTTCATTGCAAGATTCTCAGTTTGCTGTGTACAAGAGAGAAATGTGTTCTGTGTATAAGAGAGAAATGCATTCTGTCCCATTCCCCTGAATATAAAATCACTTAGGCCCATGGAAATAAGTAGCAAACAGCGTTTTAACATCCCTGGGAGTTACATTTAGCTGCTATACATTTGAAATTCTTGTAGTTTGTACATGGCTATCTGTGTACATACTCAGTGTATGAGCCTGTGATGCTCTCTCCTTTATTTGCAAGTAATTTTGTTTGTTCTGAAAAAAAAGAAAAAAAGCATCCTACTTCTTGTAGGTGTTCAGATGTCTTCTATCCTTTTTGCTGCTAGAGGGAAGTGCATAGTGTGCTTTCCGTCCTTCGGTTCCCAAGAGCGTAGAGGCACGACGCCGGGTTGGGCAGCACGGACGTTTCCCCTTGTAATGCGGAGTCTTAAAGAACTAGCTGAGCTGGGCAGGGCTACTGCAAATGCCAGCAGCTTTTCCAACAACTTCATTTTAAAAGAGATGTAAAAGTTGCTTCTCAAACGTCCAACTTGCGTCCTTCCCTTTCCTCGTGCCATGCGTGTTTAAACAAGATTTAGCCGTGTAAACACAGCCCTACTGCTCTGCGTGCACTCACAAAGGAGCCCGAGAGCCGGTCATTAATCCATTCTCTTTGTTGTCTTTGTAAAGTGACTCCCAGATTGACCTAACCCAAAAGGTAGCAGCAAAATGAGTAACAGTGAGTGCCGTGCTCGACTTGTGACCTCTCGGGTTGCACTTGAGTCAGGAGCAAAGTGAACCGGTCGTCCAGCCCTACAGCAGTCCTGCTTCTGAGCTCAGCCCGTAGGACGTGCTGGAAGGCTCTTCTGGAGCCGAGGGAAATACCACACAGCGTGACAGAGATTGAGCGAAGCCCACGGTCCCGATGGGTGGCCCAGCGCGGAGCCGCTGGGGACTGGGTACAGGTGCCAGGAGCCGCTGGGGACTGGGTACAGGTGCCAGGTTCCAGTCCTTTGGATTCCCCGGCCAGATGCAGCCTCAGCAGGTGGAGGAGCAGCCCCGGGGACGGTGCAGCCCGGTCCTGCCATGTGTCCCCCGTGCAAGGCTCGCTCTGGCTGGCGCCGTGTGGCAGGGCAAGAGGTGCTGCATGGAATTACATGTGTTGTGCAACCCGGTGGTAAACTGTGCTCCAGCGTGTAGCTTGCTACTGGGTAGGCTTTCTGGTCAGGCACTGTTTTTTAGTAAAGTAAATTTTCCACTTTAATAATTGAATGTTTTCATTACACTTTGCTTTTAATCTTGAAGGAAATGTTTTCAGCTATATAATTATTTAGTCATCCAGAGGGACTTCTAATCTGCAGATTTATACTGCTCTCGATAATGTGATTCAGAAAATGGGCTTTATCAAATGGTAAACATTTCAGGACTTCAAGAAATGATGAAAGCAAAATGAGCTTATCACAGCAGGGATGGGGCAGTGTGCTCAACTACCACCTGTGAGGACTCCTGCTCTGGGAGTCGTCTCCACAGTCAAAGGTTGGTGAAGAGTTAGGGACCCCTTAAAACAAGAGAAAGGAAAAACAAACAAACAAAAAAGAAATCTTGTGTATCCTACCCTATGATGCCTATCTACAAGTAGACTAATGGAAAGACCAGACTGGATTGAGGATATTTTTGTTTTTAAGCTGACTGAGGCAAGAGTTGAGAGAGGAGCAGCAGAGCGTGGTTTCAGAAAAATGCCACTCAATTTCATAGCCAGAGGGTTCCTGTCAGGGAAGAGGAGAAATAATAGCTTATAGAAAATTCTGAAATTTTATAAATATTTACTAATACTGAAATACCCACCAGGATCAATCCCAGAATCAGCAAAAGGAGCAAATTTAAGATTTGGTACAAGTTCTACTGAAGTCAGTTTGATTGCTTGTATTGATTTGGGGAAGGATGAAAGTAATCAAGATTTTGTCAAAGATTTTGACACAGAAACCAAGAGATTAGAGCTAGCAACCCTTCCAGCTCCGCAGTAACAGGGCAAGCCGCTGAGGCTGGTGTACCAGGAGACTTTGCTGTGAAATTCTGATAACCATTTTGGGGGGAGTTTATCAGCTCTGTTGTCAGTGAACTTCATTCCTCAGCTACAAGTTATCCAAGAGCTTGCTTCATTTTTCAAATGGGATTTGGTGCTGCAAAGACAGGGTTGTATCCTGTTACTAGGATATAAACATGCTGATGTCGGCATGCCAACACACAAAGTGTTTGGGAGGCAAATGATGATCTTTGGGTAGGATAACTAATTGTTGAAAACCTTAACTTGCTGGGATGTGGCTATTTGTGTGAGGGAGACAAGCAGGATATAAACTGTTAATCAACACGGTAATACTATAGGAAGGTTTGATTGTCTATTTCTTTAAATTACAATAACTTAACTAAACTTTTTTTTTTTTTGAAAATTCTTTAGAATTGGAGAAGATGATTATATCTGATCAACACTGCATGAATTTTGATTTGTCTTTAAATTTGGAACTTGCTGGCAGGAGTCTGATTTTTGTACTTGCTTAAATCCACTTTCTGTTTAAGTAGGTGACAGCAGATCCATAAGAATAGAGTTTCATTCCATTCCATGAACAAGGACAAGAGCCGTTATTCCGGAGAGTGGTGGATTTATTTTCCTGCCCTGTTTTTGTGAAAGCCGTTTCTTTCCCTTGCATGCTCCCCCTTGCATTACAATAGATATTAAGGAAAACAGAATGGCTTCAAAAATGAGGTGAGGAATCCAGTCTCAAAAGCAGACTGCCTTTATTTTGTGAGTTTTTTTGTTTGTTTTTGTCTTCCTCACTGATTGTCTGTCACTAAGAATTTTTGTCAGTGCTGGTGACTGAAAGATAGCATTTGAATTAAACATTTCTAAGTAAGTGGTACATAAACAGGCTGAATTTGGGACATTTTTATTATTAATAATATTGGTTTATTATTGCTTTGAAACATGAAGGTGCGAAGAAGGTTACAAGACCTTAAAAAAATAAAAAATTGAGGTGTTTGTATGTGGGTGACTAGTAAAGAGTCAAACTGAAATTACTGAGAACCGTCAGGGCAGGCCAAGACTGAATCAGCTCAGTGCTCCCAGCTCTGCTGAGATTTCTTCCTTGCATAACAGCTTGCAGGACTGGGTCATTGATCAGTCTCCTGACAGCACAGAGGCAGCTCCCTGATTCCTCTGCTTGCAAAACTTCTCCTTCCAAAATAAAAAGTTCAGGACATTCGGTGGAGTTAAAAATCTGTCAGTGATTGATATTTTTATAAATATTGAAGAAAACAAAGATAATATTAGACCCATATGGAGATGCTTTTCATCTATTTTTTTTTTCCTTATTTGCCTGTATTATATACTTTGCTAAAAATGTGATTCGCCCTGGCTATATGCCCATCCTGACAACCACAGATTTTTATTGTTACCAAATTGTAAGCATAAATATTTAACAAATGAGTTAAAAAGTAGATACTTCCGTTACTAGTGCCTGCTCTGCATTTATAATTTGTAAAGATAGGAAGATTGTTTGTTTTTTTTTAATTGAATTTATAGGAAAGTGTTCCTCCCCAGATTTGTAAAAATTAATTTCTTTGGTTACCATTCTGATTTTAAAAGGAAATAGTAGTAGTTAATCTGGCTGAACCTCTGATGTGGATGCAATTATCTTTAGTTTCTTCCCATACAGAATTAAATTTTCCTAACGAGGATTCTTTCATAAAGATGTAAATACAACTATTAGTAGATAAAACCATATTGATTTAATGATGCAGGCTTTTTGGCACATGCAAGAGAAAATGATTTAGGGAAGGTTTATATAACCTCATTGAATGAGTATTTGACACTTCACAATTAACAGCCATGATTTTACCTGCAAACTGTGGTTAGATTTCTGAACTGAGGTCATCATTAGAATAATTTTTGCTCAGTCATCTTTTTATTGTCTGATATGCAATCATTGTCATTAGAATCTACAAGTAATTAACAAATTTGCAGTGTCAAGATGACTTGGTCTTGGAAGATACTTCATAATTACAGATAAGCATTCATAATTACAGATAAGCCTTCCCCCATCTTTGGCAAGCTCAGCCTGAAATTCTCATCGTTTTTTGTTGATGAATAATATTCCGATTAGGATGGGTCAGCATTGCTGAAACCACTGCAGTTTAAAAAAAATATGACTATGGAATTTTTGCTGCTGGAGTCTGTTTCTGAAAAGAGAGCTGGATCATTAGCTGGCGGGAAATGGCATAGTTGCGTTGAAAACAATTTTCACTAATTGATTAGCTGGCTGATTCAATTTCCAATCTTGGCTCTCACTTGGACCAGATGCAATATTATCTCTCAGTATAACTCATGGTTAAATTTTTACCGAAATTATATCCCTATGAAATTTCTATTTGTGCAACAGACTCTGTATTTATCTACCTATCTTATTAAAAACTAAAATAAATTGGGGCCATCCCATCCCACATTCAGGAAAGTGTCCTATTTTCGGTCTCCATGCCAACTCTCCGGAGAAGTGTCTACTATTTTGTACCATCATTACGAGTACATTCTCTTGTTGCAGATAATAAACCTTCTTTCCTTTCTATCACACTAGCCTATTCATTTAAAAATTGTTTCATTTTTACAACACTAATGTTATTCTCACCAGCTTGGCAACCCTGGGATAATAGCATAAATCAGTGAATTATTATTTTTGTTTAAGGCATTTCTAATTTTTAATTAAAAAGAGAAGTCAGACTCTTGCTGATCACCTACAGGATTGTGACTCTCCATGGTTACCTGTCACTCAAAGAGATCTAGCTCTGAGGAATTCTAATTAGCACTGTTAAAGCACTGGTAATTGAACTGTGGAGACAGCCTGCAGAAGGAAGCAGTTTGCATTCAGCACTGCTTTGCCATTTAAATGGACTAGTACAGTCATGAAGGTACGTCGGATAAAAGCGAGAAAAGCACTCGGGCTGTAATTTTTCATTTTGACTTCAAAGTTGTTTACCAAAGTGTTTCCTAGAAACGAGTGCCCGTACCAAAAAAGTGTCATGCGTTGCAACTTCACTGACAACCTACGCCTAAAAAGTGCACAATGCCCTTCATCTCTTACTTTTCTTGTTGTCTGGAACAGCCACTTGTAGCAGTGGAGCTTAAAATGCAGGCAGGATGACCCACGCTGCTCCCTGTTTGCTGCTGAGATTCTAAGCAAGAGATTAAAAAATGAGAAAGAAGCAAATTTTAAACAAGCTGCAGAAAAACCCTAAAGGAAAATAGTCTTCATGCTGCAGATGACGACTCTTTTCCGGGTATTTATCTGACATCCCGTGCTGTGATACCAAGTGCCCCAGAATAATACACTTTCCATCGTAGTATTTTACAGGTTTGCTGAGGTGAGGCAGAATGTCTCTTGGCGCAGCAGAGAAACCTGAGCCTTATATTGCAAGGGCAGGCTTCTTGTCTGGCACCTTCAGATGGGCTTGATTTTTCTCTGAAGGTAAATATTTAGCAACTCCTAAAGATGTAGTACGTGTTGAGAGAAGTAGCACAAGCAGACACCCCAACAGCAAGGTAGCCATGTCATACTGATCTAATATGGCTTTGTCACCTCTTCGTGCAATCTCTTTTTCCCATTGTGAGGTTTCATGTCTCAATTTGTTTTCCATGTCTTCAAAGAACTGTATATTTATTTAGCTTAGTAAATATGAATAATCTCTTTCACTTTCTCAGGTATGAAGTCAAACAGTTACCTCAGTCCTTAGATTACCGTGTGACAGACTCGAGTCATGTATTTAGATATTCTGAGAATAATGAATGATGATTTTAAAACGTTTGGTCAGGTAACAAATGAAATATGGACTTTTCTGTTTATCAGACAAATGTGGGCACTTTTAGCACCTGTGAGATCATGAGTCACTCATTTGATTATGCAAACTGAATAGTTGCAGCATGTCGCTATACTTTATTAAGCTGTGAATATCAGAGAGATGATAACTTAAGCATTTCAGGATACTGATGACTTCTTGTGTTAAAACATTAATGTATGATAATGCAGAAAGCACTATGACTGTTAGCTTTACTGATGATCTAAAGTAGAAATCCATTTTTTCTTATGTGTAATGCTCCACCTGCTCTTGATGGATACAGTTCTGGCTCAAAATTCCAGTGAATTCAGGATTTCAGGCAGACACTGCAATGTGCAAGACTGTGTTAGATGGGTAGCGTACAAGCGATACCGTTGTACATCTCTATTTAAGCGTTTAATTAACCCAAACTGTTCTGTGTGGGACATTGGCAGTTTTCTTTGTTCTTAGTGCTTTGTGAAGAGCAGTACGGATAGAAGTTGTCCGTGTTACCAGAAAAAAAAAAAAAATCAATTTTTTCATGCTCCTGAAGGACCGTGAGGGCAGTTGAAAGTTAAGATAAGACCATGTTATGTTTGGTAAAGCTGACTTGGGGAGCTGTGCTATCACATGTTCCTGTCACTTCGTCCTCTCCTGTCTCCTCGTCCACACGTGTCAGCGGTGTGCGTGGTGGTGCTTTTCTCACAGGCCTTCTGCAGGACATGTTGTCCCTTCTGGCCTCCCGACATGGCCTGTGCTGGTTAGGTGGAGGAGGACCCCCACACTCTTTTTATAAGATTTACTCTTTCTGTTATTCAAAAAACCAGGAGAAAAAAAAAAAAAAATCACATCCCAAGGTGTGCTCAGGAGATTTATGGCATGTTGCCAGCTTTTAAACTGAATTGTCTCACACTGTTGCCTTGGGAGCGCTGGCTTTTTTCACTTATTTGCAGGTTGGTTTTGAAGGGGTACCATCTTTCTCTTATTTATGTCAAGCTGTTATCTGCTTAGCCTCCGTGTTGCTTGTGGACCCCTTGTTTCTGAAATGCTTTGTGCGCCCCGGGACCTGTGTGAAACCCTGGTGTGCGCAGTCAGTGTGGGCAGCATGCAGGCCTCAGGCCTGGAGCGCAGGGCCGGGGTGGCTGCGCTCCCAGCAGGGCCATTGCTGTGTGGCAAGGAGCTCTCAGCGTGGCAGAGACATGGCTTTGCTGCTTCTCGCTGTGGCCAGGCAGCACTGCCCACATCCCCACGTGCTGGCAGGCACCTGAAGATAAGGAAGATCGCGTCCAGTTCCCGCCTGTCAGTTAAGCAAGCAAAGATCAACCTCAGGAAAAGGCACTGTGACTTAGCTACCCCACAGGAAGCCTGGAGTCAATTCTTCTGTCCAGGTATTGTCCTTGGGAGCGGCAGGAGGAGAAGCACCTCAGGCAAGTGCCTATGGAGGCCACATAGGATGTTTACCAGGAACAGGGAGCTGTGGCAGGGTCTGTGTCAGGGCCTCCAGAGGCGCATAGGTGCCCACGGCCCTGCGCCTGCCTCGGAGGTGCTCTGTGGGGCAGAGGTTCTGCAGCAGCCCGCCAAGCTCCAGAGCGTCAGCACAGCTCCTGGGTAGTGGGGAGTGTTTTAAATAGGCAGCGGGGCTTTGGGGACAACACTGAACTGTCAGCAAATACATCTGAAGGACGTTTAAACCAGACAGTGGGCTTACTGTGTATACCATTCACCTGCAGAGTGAGACGCTGTTCCACGATCTATTTTAGGACAGCTGAGGTGTCCTGCCACTATAGTGTATCTCTGCAGCACTGAAAGTAACATGTCGTGCCAAAAGATAGAACTGCTCCTTCCTCTGTGGCTTCAAAGGAAGTTTATTCAAATGTGTCTTCGTTCTTCTTCACTTCTCCCTGGAGAATTACACCGGTTAGATTCACCCAGAAGAGCTCAGTTTGGGTTGTTTTTCCTGAATATGCAAACCTATTGCAAATGTCAGGATCAGATATGCTGGGCCAAAGGAGTCCTATTTGTGTGGGGAGCATGGCAGTGTATAATACTGGAATAACAGAAGTTTTATTTTGGGCAGCATCAAGAAGAAAAATTGTCAGGGTTGAGGAAATTAGACAATGGCTGTATGAAATCGGCATGTCTCCTCTATTGCCAGAAAAAATATTGGTGTTACCAACAAACTCAA
Organism: Heteronetta atricapilla; assembly: GCA_011075105.1. Lineage (NCBI taxonomy): Eukaryota > Metazoa > Chordata > Aves > Anseriformes > Anatidae > Heteronetta > Heteronetta atricapilla. Next base: position 6,646,877 of record CM021738.1, on the reverse strand, counting down.
AGGGAAGAAGACATGACTTACCTGGTTTCACTTAGTATGCCTAAACCGGGATGAGACGCTGGTTGTCTCGAGCCTGTGGCCCTTTTGTTGGCCCACGCTGCCTGACACACAGCCTGCTAAAAGAGGAGCAAACAATCAGAGGAAAAAAACATTAATGAAAGATTATTTTTTTTTCTGCCTACTCTTTTCCAGGGTAGAAAAGCCTTTAACTCCTTAAAAGTTGTTCAAAGGGTTATCTCCTGTTATGATGTGCCAGTTATGTTATGCCAGTGCAATAATTATATTGCATTTAAAGCTATTTAAACTGAGCAGCAGATGCCTTCTTTGGTAGTAGGGAGTTGCATCAGTGTGACTGCAGAGGCTAAGTGCTCAGTTACATCTGTAAAACTGCATCATTAAATATCCCCTATAGCCCATGGACAAGTAAAGCAGTATGGATTTCCCTGCAAGAATATACCTCTCGGAGAACTGATTTGCCCCGTGTTGGTGACAGTTAGATTTAGGTTTGTGGTGCTATGGGACATGTGGACACGCTCAAAGCAGCACGTGGCTCAATTTCATACACGCTGCATTGGGTATGGTTGGGTGTAGTGTTTAATTGAATTGGGCCATGAAAATGTGTACGACGTGCTCTACAAGAAAAGTTAGTATAAAAGCACAGCTGGTTGTGAACCAGTACTGGTTTTCAGTATTTTTTTATACCAGACCTACCCTCTTTTAGAGTAAGGGTTGCAGTGTGTCCATTTCAATTTGAAAGTACAGAGGACTCCTGAGGCTGGCTCCTTTGCTCAGGTGAAGTCGTGCTGCTCCGTTCTCCTGTGCAGTTGAGCTGTGCCATCACCTGATAATGTTTGTCTTACTTCTATGGCAAAAGAGCCGTAAAGAAACCATACTGCTCAAAAAAGCTTAATAAAAACACTGAAAAAAACATCTCTGCTAACAGTTTGCTTATGTATGTTGTGAGCATATTTATATTCTCCTGTCAGTGGAGATTGGCACATCTGTATGGGCCACAGTCAGCTGTGGTGTGTAGCTGTACCACACAGGTACGCCCTGGCGGGGCAGCCCGGCTGTCTGTGCCTCATCCTGCTGACACCTGGCAGCTCTGGAGTGGCGTGAGCCTCCGCATTTGGAGGGGTATTGCCTTCCGTGCCGGCCTGATAAAACCTGTCATCCTGCTCTGACTTAGTCTGCTCCAGCAGAGAGAAGAAAGTGCAAAATTTAGGATGGCTGCATCCCTTAATTGCTGCTTTTTGGGGTCCTCATGCTACACATGTACCCATGGTGCTGGGTGAATGCACCCTGATGGGTAGTCTTGCTGGAGATGGCAAGCAGCTAGAGTTTATCGTGGAGTGCTGGGCGTTGTGTGCTTCAGTAAGGGTGCAGGTGACCTCGTGCACTGCCCACTGCAGCTTGTGATGCTGTCCACAGTGTGCTGGGGGAGGAGACCAGCCCCAGCCTCCTGCTTTTTGGTCTCCCAGGAGCTCCTGTACAGCCTCATCCCCTGCTGAAGTCAGCGGGAAGAAACCCGTGACTTCAGTGGGCGTTGGACCACGTGCAGCTTCTCTTTGCTTGGATATTTGCATGTTCTTCCTTTTGTGCTATTAGAGCAAATCTTGCTGCATCACCTTTAATACTGAAAAATTTAGCAGTTTGTTTTAAATATTATATTTCCTCTTCTCTTCATATTATTAAACCATTCTTAAATAGACTTGGAAACCAATTTGCAGTTTTGTCCCTGGAGCTCTCACACTGGTAGTAGGACAAGGGGCTTTGTGTCAAAAGAAAGATGTCTACCTCCTGCACAAGGCTCAAATAGAAAATGATGATAAAACACTTATAAGAATGCGTTTCACAGTTTATCCTTAGTGTGAATTGCTTCTTACACTGTGAACTTTTTGGACTGTAGGGCTGAGCGTTTTCCTTCAAACCTGTCCTGGGGTACAACCAGTAAAGCTCTCGGAGGGGAGATGGCAAAGCTTCTGCTCTAAACTCCAGAGAACATGAAAATGGAGCTCTAATGAGGATGTCTGTCCTGTGACAGCTTTCTGAGCAAAACAACAAACTGGCCGTGCTCTTGCTGAGCATGAGAAACCCTTAGGGGATGCTAATGTGGGTATGTACTCACTTCCTGATTAAGTGTACCTGCTGAAAAAGCTTTTTGGTTCTGGAGGTCTTATGAATTGCTCCAGTCCAAAGGATTATATTATAAAGCAATTCATCAGTATGGCATTTCCTGGAACGTATTTAAAGAAATATGGTGCATGTGCATGTATTGGCATACAGTCTTCAACCTTCCTGTAAACAAAATATTACCAAAACTATAAAAGGACCCCCATTGAGGAAAAACACAACACAAAGCCATTAAGGGTCTGAGATGCTTAATGTGGAACATTTGATAACATTCGTTTTGTCAGTATAATATTTTCAACTTTTGAGTTTTGAACTAAAGTTGCTGTTACACATCTACATATTTTCTAGGGTAGTACTGACATTAGCACAATGTTGCATCTGAAGAGTCTGATGCTTCTTTGCGAGGAAATGCAGAATTTGGACAGAAGCTTATCTGCAGCTCCGTGGTTGCACAGTTTGAATTCATCCATGCCTTTCAGGCTGAATTCAGCAGGCTCCGGGACTCACCTGTGGTATAGCTCCTAGGGTTGTGTGAGTGAGCTTCAAGCCTCTGGCTGCTCTACAGCCCAGTCAAATTTTGGAGAAGATTATTTTTATTGTATCAGTAGATGGATGCAAATTTGTTTCTGTCTTCTTCTGTGGATGGTGGGATACACCTGTGTCTGGATCTGCTGCCAGGAGGCTTCTTTCTCCCCCGTGCTTTATGGTGTCCAGTAAGGCAAGTGCTGCTGCAGTGACCATGGGGAGTGTGAGCTGAGAAAGGCACTGGAGGGACTGTGCATTTTGGGAGCAGGAAATGAGAGATGGAGAACTTATGGTAAACCTTTTCAGACTAGAGCTACAAATAAAAATATGTAAGTAAGCTTTTGAGAGAAAGAATGAGGAGCAGAAAACTTCTTAAAGAAAGAACATAATTTTAAGTGGTGAGTGAATTGGAAAGGTGTGGGCTTGATCTAAGAGCCATGTTACTTATTTCTAGAGATAATTGCTAAGTTGCAATAAATGTCTGAATAAATTGACCTTGCTTTCTTCATGTGAAATATTAATGAAAATTCACACATACCATGTTTACATTTGTCAAAGAAAATTCTCTCTGAATTACTTAGTTCCCCTTCTAGGAGTGGAACAGCAGTTCTCACAGTGGCAATACTGCTTCAGGCTTAAGATCAGTCATGGCTGCTCTGTAATAGTATAGAAGCTGTCTAAACAGTAACCAGCTGCAGGAGCACATAAAACTAGAAATAGCAGCAGTTCTGAAAACTAGAGACTGGTGCTAAGGGACGATCATGTGAAAGGGGCATGGGTGGTGGGGTGGCAGAAGGGTGGTGGCAGCCGTGTGGCGGCAGCCGTGTGGCTCCCCTGTTGGAAGAAGCAGCCTTGCAGAGCCACATAGCATTTTAAGGATACATTTTGGTTGCTAGCTTAACCATTAATTTTCTGGCTAAATTAAATTGCTAACAATGTACTACTAATACACAGTGGCACAAATAATGTTAGCTTTCCTAAGCCATGACAAATATAATAGTTTTATACTTTTAAACAGCTAGCTTTTGAAAGATTTTATCCAACTTGAAGCAGGGAAAAAAATGCATAGAAAAGCCTTCCTAATGAGGAGGAAAGTCTGCAGGGAAGCAATTCCATCTTGCTAAAAAGTGTGAATGAATTACCTAAACTTGTTATTAGTGCTGGCCACTTCCTCCTTGCCATTGAACTGTGTAATGTCAACCCCTGTTTTTGTTAGTTTGAGCCGAGCAGCAGTTGCAGGTTGCTGGATTTCAGACATCAAGAAGGTGGTTGTTCTCACTTCATAACTGCTGCTTTAAGCAGGCACGGGAGACTGGTTAGTGAAGACATTGCAAATGACCTGGGGACACTTCGGCATCAAAGCAGAATTATTTCTAGTACTGGTGGGTGTCTGAGGCCTCAGCTTTTATTTAAGGCCCCACAATTCTTGAGAACTTGCAAACATAAGGCAGTGTCTGGTTGCTGTATGGGCACAACCCTATGTCCATGGAGAGCCTCGGTGGTGCAGGGGAACCTCAGGGAGAGCTCAGGGGCCTGGCTGTGGGGCACACCACAGGACTGTGCTAACTGCTTGCAGCCAGTCCTGCCCTGATGTTTTATTTATTTATTTATTTATTTATTTATTTAATCTGAATAAATAAAGAGGAGAAACAGGAGGATGGATTTATTGTACCAGAAGGTAGCCACATCCCCATGTGTTACTGCATCAAATGTAACAAGGGCCTTCCACAGTCTACAGGCAGACCGAAACACTGCTCCCCAGAAGTATTCCTTTCTCACTGTAATGAAGCAAGAAGTTGCTGCAGTTGGATGTGGGGTTTATTTACCAACACTCTGAAGTGCTGCTGATTACCCCTGCAAGAGCATTTCCAGCACAAATCTGGGAAAGACAACCCTGGGGTTTCAATTTTCTGCCTGAGGCAGGCCAGGGCTGTGGGCAGAGGTCCTCCCACACCAGCCAGGCCCGTAGGCAGCAGCTGGGCCCGCGATTGCTGAGGGCACCTGCTCAGCTTTCCTCGGCCAGGCTCTGTTCGTGCACGAGGAGAATGCGACTCCGCTGGTGCTTGGGCTTGGGCAGTGTCTGCGTCTCTCAGGTGAAAATCCTAAATCTCCCGTTACCACCTTCCCAGCCAAAAAAAGACATTTTATCAATCTGTGTAAGCTGGAGGAGTGTCCCAGGGACAGGGTGGTCAGGCCCCAGGAACTCCTACAAGGTGCTATTTTTTTTTTTTTTTTTTTTAGACCAGGTCTCAAACAGGAGCATGTAGCCAGTGCCGGGCTCTGGTTCCTGGCCTCCAGGAGGGCTGCAGCAGGTTTCCACTGGTTTTCCCTCAGTACATGGTGCAGGCAGCCGGGTCTCTGCAGGCTCTGGCTCCAGGCCCTCCTGTGTGCCTTTAGCAGGTGTCACAGGGAAGCCTGGAATATCCCAGCCTCAGGGGCGAGTCGATTCCTTGATTCTGTGCTGTCACTTAATTTCCACTGCTCTGTCTTTCTCCTGAGAATATGGCTTCTGACAGTGCATTTGCTGCCATCTCAGTCAGGCCCGCTCGCACCTTGCTCCAGGGAGAGGGGACATAAAGCCCTTCTTGCTCAACAAGCGAGGCCCTTGTGCTGCCATTACAGAGCACTGACTGGAGGCAAAACCCAAGCTGGTATTGCTCGTGCTCAATCAGTGGTGTCGCTGCCGATGGTGCTGGTGGTTCCTGAGCTGTGTCTGCTAGGCAGTCTGGGAAGGCAGCAAGGAGTGGCCAGGACGAGAAGCCGCTTTGGAACAGCCGGGCGGGCAGAGCCTGAGGTGGCTGCAGTGCAAGCTCCTGCTCTGTGGCCATGAGACCAGACGGCTCTGCTCTGCAAGCTAGGCCACTCTTTTTCCTGTGGTGCTACTTTCCTCCCTGACTTGATACATCAGAGGTTTCACTTCTGTGTCATGGTCGGGACTGTTGATTGAACTCTCTTCTGTTGGCAGAATTTCCGTGCTTCGCCTGGTAGAGCTATTGCTTCTCACAGCAATGCTTCTGTTACTGCAGGTTTTAATTACTGCTCACTGAGAGTTGGATAAATGGAGCTTGAGGTCCATAGTATTAAATCTATTGGTGCCTGTTAGTGTGTGCATAGATGATGTCAGCAGCATACTAGTTACTTAACCTATAAATGTTACTGGTGTCATTTGTGCTGCTGAAGAAGATTTGGGTTGAAATTCTAACGCACAGCAAAAGAAAGAAACCCTTAAGTAACAGATGGACAGACAGGATTTTCACTCTCACTGTTCTCATGTTTGAGCATGGAGAGCCCACGTTAGAGGCAGCAGATTTTTTCTGGGGCTGAGCACGTCTTGCAAATTGCTTGGTGTGCGCAGGAGCACGCCTCTCCACATGGAGTCCGCCAGCAAAGCCCTGTGGCAGTGGGGTGGGCATGGGGAGGTGCCAGGTGGGCACAAAGGCAAACCAGTTGTCCTACAGCACTGCTGAGGGTAAGCGTGGCCAGGCCAGGAGCAGAGTGAACACCCGTCAGGCTGAGCTGCTCCTGTGAGCAGAGCTTGCCTCCTGGCAGGCAGGTACTTCAGCAGTGAGGGCCGCCTCCATGAGCTGCTGGCCTTGCGCCATGCTCCTCAGGGATGTAGGGCGTTGCTGAACGGTGAGATTGAGGCCATCTCTACAAGCTTTTGGATCCCAGGTAGAAATCTTGCAGTTTGGGTGACAGAAAAAGTGTCTCATAAACTCTTCCCCACCTCTCTGTACTCAGCCTTAGAGATGCCAACAACCTGTGCTTAGCTGGATGTCCTCTCAAACCTCCTTCTACGCATTTGCACAAACACTGCAGTGTCTGAGCTAATGGGCTTTGTCCATGGAGCAGAAGCCCCAGGTGAGGTTTTCCCAACCCCAAGTCAGTCTCTGGGGCCAGATCTCCACCCCTGCCTGCCAACTTCTCCTCTGTGCTTGCAGGTGGGTGCTCTCAACTCAGCCAGGGGAAATCCTTCTCTGGTGATGCTGCTGTTCAGAGCTAGGGGAGGACAGAAGAAAATGATATCTTTTTTGTTCGTAATTTCACAGGAAGTCATGAGACAATCTAGATCAAAACAGAGCAAGGGGGGACTGTTTTAGGTGTAGCTGCTGTTTCAGAGCATAACACGGTGTGTTCCAGTGCAAACTTTATTTGGAGGGGCGGCATGGGCAGAAGGTTGTACCCTCTGAATTTAATTCCTGATTTATATGTGTCAAGTTGGGTGTATGCTTTTTGGGGAGGATGAATTTTTACTTCTTTCAGGCCTCCATGCTCTATGATGAATTCATGGTGCCATCTACTGATTAGAGATGGAAGTAGCTCTGAGTTCCAGTCAGGAAAACTATGTTCTTCATTTTAAAAGAAAATTTAACTATGTGATTAAACAACAGCCGTAAAACTTGAAAAGCACCAAATATCTGGGATTTTATTTATTTATTTTTTTCCCCAGAAGAGCTCACCACCTCTAAACCATACCAAGGGCTTCGGGGCTACGTGGCCCTTTCTGAATGAGGCTGAACAATAATGGTACTTTTGAAATATCACCAAAGGTGTAAAGCAGAGCCCCAAGGATTCCTCTTTCTCCCCATGCTCAGAGGTGTTTTTACTCCTCCACTACTCAAAATGAGAGATAGTTTTCAAAAGCCTTTGGAGCATTTTGGAAATCTGGAAAACTTTTTTTTTTTTTTTTTTTTTTTTTTCTCACTTAAAAAGTAGGAGTAACAACAAAAGATTAAAATTTTATGTTTTGAGTTTGTCTATGAGACATAACAATTATTTCCCCCTCTATCTGAAATCAGCATTGTTATACAATCTGATTGCTTGGTTAATTCTGCAATTAAAACACACAAATAATTGGTGAGAGGGGAAAAAACTGTTCTAATCTGTCTTTGCAGAGGATATTTCTGAATTTCACTTTTCAAAAAGCCCCAAACATTTCTGAATAGAAAATAAGTAAATTATTCATTAAATAATTCACTGCTTCTGCCGATGGGATGTGAGCAGGGATGATCTCTGTGCCAGCAAACTTTTTCTTCAGCTTTAGCTGCTGTCTGATGCTATCATTGTCTCTTCTGCACTGACTGCTCCTTCTATCCCAAACTATCTGTTCCTCCTGAAGCAGCCTGCTTTTCAGGTGCTCAGCGTCACCAAACTGAGAACCTGGCAGTCAACCTGGGAAACAGGGTATGGGGCTAGAGGTAGAGATCTAGCACGTTTTTATCCCCAGGTGGCTCTTGCCTTATGAAGGACAGTCAGCTAAGTGAGCAACGGAAACTGTGTGGGGAAAAATACAAGCAAGTAGAAACATCTTTACAGAAATAAATAAATAAATAGAATTGAGTAATTCACTGAATGCAGAGCAGCTGAAATGCTTAATTGAGATATATTGGCCTTGCTTCTAAAATATCTCATTCTTTTTCCCTCAGAAGAAAATGCAAAACGTAGTCTAAATGGCAAACAATTTCCGCACACACCTTTAAAGCACAGCCTCGTTTCTGTCCTCTTTCTCCAAGCACAGCGACTGCCTGTAAGAGCTTGCCAATGTTCCTAAGGTTAATAGATAAAATAGATAAGAGATAATAGTGTTCCATGTAGTGGCACTTTAGGGAATACTGTGAATATTGAGGTAATTGGGAAGTCTGTAAGGGGGGGGGCTCACCGAGGAGGAGTCAAGCTAAGATTAGAAAAGCTGAGCTGCAGAATTTGGGAATACTTGATAAAGGTCAGAACTAGAGGCCATTGGATCACTCTCTCTTGAAATACTGAGTCAAATATAGAAAGATGAGGGCAGAACTAAAACAGTACCCATTATTTCCAACATCTAATTATTTATAGACATTGTTATTTTATTAAGATTAGCCAGCAGTAGTGGCAAAGCAGTCCCTTCCCTTCTTTATATATGTCGTAGATTACAGCCTGTCCACCAGCAGTCCAGTGGAATGCTTAGAGATGGACATGCTGTAATTAGGCCTGATAGGGTAGTTAAGAAATAATTTAGATGGATTCCACCTCTCCTCGAGCTATTAGATTCAGCTTTGCACAACCTGTTAGTGGCAGGTGGTGGGGAGCTGGCTCCAAGTCCAGAACTGGCTCAGGTGATGCTGTAAATGGACAGCCAGCATTTGCGTGAAGAAGGCTTGGAAATCGGAGGGTTGTAATTTTTAATCTAGGTCAGATCTGTTAAGTTAAAGTCTTTCAGTAAATACAATGCAATTTTTTTTTTTCTGCTTCCAGTATGTCTTTTTAATCCTACTGCAGGGATAAACACAAGGAATATGCTTTCAATCAAACCTAATAGAGACAGGGCAGAACTACCTACTGCTTCTAGACATGGAAAGGCTGATGCACTGGTTTGGCCTTTGCAGCCTCATTTGGGTTTAGCAAAGGCTTTGTTCAAGCTGCAAGCAATGCCTTAGAGCTGTGTTCCCAAAACCAGGTTGCAAACAATGGCTGCATGATACTTCAGGAAAGTCAGCTCCATGCTTATAATAGTGGCTAATGCTCTAAAAGTATTCCTCGGCACCCAAACATAAACCACACTTGAAAAACAGCTAATGGCAGGGATAACTGTTCTTCAATTTGTCTAGAGCTTGGCACAGCAGCACCAAGAACTGTTTAATGGTAATGCTTTGTGCCTGGTAACTCCTGGGCACCGGGGTCTGGGCCAGGATGGCTCTGAGGGTGGGACTCAGGGCCGAGGCTGGAGGAGAGGACGGCTCCCATCAGCAGGACTCTGCCAGGTGTAGCACAGTGTGACAGCAGATAAATGGGGATATGAGACAAAACCAAATTATTGTGATGTTATTGGGTAATATGATAGTCAGTAGTCTCATAACGCAATTTGTTTTATGGTAGCTGTGTTCTTTTGTTGGGATTTGTGGTAAAATAAAGCTTTTTCAGAGGAAAACAAAGCAATGTGTTTTAAAGAATTCCAGTAAGAGAAAAGAGTGTTCTAGGAGAAAGCATGAACATGCTGGTTTGGAAAACTAATTAGAGGGTAATGGAAGCTGTATTCATAAATTATGGAGGCTATGGTGGGAATAAATTAGGATGCCCCTTAGAAGAAAAGAAAAGCAGATTAATGTGAGAGAAAATGTTGGCTGGATGAATGTAAGAGACCAGGAAAGTTTGGGGGATTTTACTTTTTCATTTTTTTCATTCTTCACAATGACATTACTGGCTACAAAAAAAAAAAAAAAAAAAAAAAAAAAAAAAAAAAAAAAGAGATTGCTGCTGTGATTAAGGAGCAACACAGGACAATTCTTCTAATTATGCAGAGGAAGCACCTGGTCTAAAGACTACCTGAGCATTGGGACTTGCAGACGTGCCCAGGCCAAATGAGTGCAAGAAGCAGGGAGGAATAAAAGCCACATGGCTGTCAGCAAGGGGTAGCCAAGCGTGGGGTTGGGAAGGGATGCAGAGGAGAGCTTTGTTTTAGCTACACTGAGTGTGAGCTGGAGCAAGGATGAGTTTGAGGCACAGAGTGAAGTTTTGTTTGGGCAGGGGAGATCTATCTGATGTAGGGAGGTAATGCCGAGGTGCAGTATAAATCCGAGATCACTGAGAATCTGTTTTCCTTTCCCATATACAGCACCCTGGGATGATATACAGGAGGAGAGGAAACAAGGACTGGGGGTCCTGGGATCTGTCCGTACTGAACGCTGCAAGAGGCTTGGGGATTACTGGAAGAATGAGGTAGGAACAGGTAGAGAAGCAGAGAGAGACCCAGGGAAATAGTAATAATAATAATAGTAATAATAACATAATAATATCATATAGTGACTGTGCTGACACCGATGAGGCTGGAGGATGAGGATGCTAGTGGGGATTAGAATGACAGAAGTGGAAGGCAAAGAGTGAGTTTAGGTTGAAGGGTTTCCAGAATGCATTGAAGGAAATGAATGGAAAGCAGTGAATAAGCTTACCGAGATCCTCTGCAGTGATAAAAGAGGGATGAAGTGGTTACCTGGAGGCAGGCAGAGAGATATTTGAGAAGTTGTATGTGTTTGTAAGATGGCTGAAACTAAAAATGTTTCTTTCATCAGGAAGAGAACAGGAGTGGGCACCAGGAGGAGATGGAAATGAAAAAGGGATGAGTGGCTAAGAGCAAAAAAGACCAATAGGGAAGATGAGGGGATAAAAGGAAAATAGCTTAGAAGGATCTGTGTCTGTGCCAGGTAGGAAAAAGCAATAGTGAAGAAAAAATGAGATGAAGAGGAAAGTAATTTTCTAATCCCCCTCCTCCTTTGGAAAAATAATTTGAAACTTAAATTAATAAAAAATAATGTTAATCTGTACCAGACAGGAACACCACAGATCAGACTTCTGCCTGAACAGTGAAATAATTTTGTAGATATTGTCAAACAATTAATACAATTATCATGTTATATTCTGCTACTGGACAAATTTGTGTAGGAAAACATAAATATAAAACCAAAATTAATGAATACATATATCAATTATGTATCAATACAAGATCAATGAGATGTCAGTTAATATTTCCAGCCTTTCAGAATGAAGTCAAATAGAATTAGATGACTATAAGTTTATTGGTGATATTGCTTTGGCATCTATATTTCTCTGGTGTGGTAGGTACAAGTACATTCAGCAGTGATCCTGTGAAAGGCAGAAGAACCCAGTATGGAGGATTATGGAGAGATGATTTCAAGCCCTTCAGGCATGGCAGCACCTCTGTATGATTGTTGGATAACAGGCCTTCTCTGCCTCATGAATGTATTAGAAAAAAAAACAAAAAATATAGAGCACTGCAGTGGTTGGTGAAAGCCACTGCAGCGCAGAGGATCTGGATATCGCACCTCTAGCAATTTATCTGCCACATTAGCCTGAGGTTTTAAGTCAAGAACTGGGCCCGTTACCAGCCCATGCCATTGGAGTGTGCTTCCTTTAGTTGCTAGGTCTCTGTTAAGATGCTTTTTCAATTCCCAGCTCTTTCATAGTCATGCTGAAGTCAGAACTCCAGCAGTAGCCTGTAAGGTCAGCAAATGCTTGTGTATGTACTACTAATGTCTTTGCTGTGCAAACATTTGTAACTGCTTCAGTGCCAATTTATTGGTTGACTTCTGAACTTTGTTGCTGTTAGTACTCTGCAAGACTCCAGCCTCACAAGAGCAGCAAAGCGGAAGCGAAGCGTTGTAACATAAACTCAGACACGCTTGTTATGTTACATGCACCTTCAAACTGATCCTCACCTCTCATGGACCTGAACTTTACAAGGCAAAGGAATAGTTAAGAGTTGGAACAAGTCGCAGGGGGGTGAGAAAACAAAGAGGCTCATTAAACTTTATGCCTGCATCTCAACTATAAAGAGCATAGTACAGTTTTTGTTAATGCTTTGAATTTTAATTACATGCTGCCTTGGCTAGGGCATGTCTAATCTCATCATTTTCCAGCTGATATTAGAGAATGAGTCTCAAGTTTAATTTAAAAGCTGCACAAGATTTTGGGGAAAGCTGTAGTGTGTGCTTGTATGTAGGATGCTAGTGTTGCTCACCATTTCAAGGAAAGGAAAGATATTTTCACTTTGAAGCATATCAGGGACTCAATTTTACTATCTACAAAGTAATTAATAACATATTAATATATATGACTGCATACAGTGTTTGCTGACAAATCCACATGTTTCTGTGCAGAACATATTTTCATTCAGAATGACATCTTGCTTAGCCACCAAAGAGTATGAATATTGGTCTTAGTGCTTGAGCAAGTCGCATCTCAAGAAGCGAATCACGTTTTTAAAGCACCACGTTATACTATGGAATTATTGAATTTCTGCTGCAAGTTTTCATGTCACATTGACCATGGTCATATCAATTTGTTATGTTGAAACAGCCAGTATCCTGGGGAGTGTTTTAGAATAACTTCTGCTTCTTAAAGTTGTTCTCATTTGAACGTAATATAGCATCATAATTTTAAGCTAGAGCTGGTTGGAGAAAAAAAAAAGGAACGTTTTCTCAGCAAATGCCAGTTTTATTGAGACACGCTTCGGCTTTGAAATTCTGTTTAATTCTCTGCTGTACTCTGTAGCCAGTTTTGGTGACAGTGTGCTGTTTCAGGAGTCAAAATGACTGCATGCAAGCCCTACAAAAATGGTGACTATGGATGTTGTCTTGACTCTTGTGCCTTCTTAGTCTAGCAACTCTCCATCATAGGGTGTTTTTCTTGCTGAGTTGGTTCAGAGATGAGAAATAGTATCAAAGGAGCAGTGGAAGTGCGGGAACGTTATGGAACAACAGAGACTAGGAAGGGCCTGAGGTATATGTTGATGCAGAGTTCAGAAATTATCACAAAATTGGGTTGATTGCTGCTCCCTTGGCATCATTTGACTTGCGCTGATTCACAGCAGTTGGCAATCAAGTCTAAGCTGATTTTCTCACAACAGTTCTATGTATCCAAAAGTTTGGAAGGAGTATTGCCAGGAAAGCTGCCATTGCTTTGGAGAGCGTTCTCTTAGGTCAGATCCACAAACTGAGGTGGTGAATATGAGCTGTTACCAGCCCTGTTTAAATTGAAACCGGTGAATTACTCAAGATTGAATTTGACACAGGCAGGAAAGTAGGGTTTGTTTGGTTGGTTTTTCGGGGCAGATAATTAATTATGATCAAATACTGAAACTGGAAAATGAAAATAGCTTTTTAAAAATACAATGGATATCTATAGGACATATTTGTGTGTAGATATGTATCTGTGAGTAAACACTGTGTTTGGTAGTATGGATTAGAGTACTTCACAAAACGTGAAGGTTCTGCAAACTATTTCTCTTGGAGTAAATTGTTGTATTAATGTCATGTTTGTGGGCTACTCCAAAGGATGTTTAAGAAAAGATGTGGAAGAAAAATTGTTTAAAAAGAGAAAAGTGCTGAATGATAATTTACTTGCTCTAGAGCTGAATGGAAAACCCATTCAGGGAAATAAGCTGCATAGGTTTGGCAGTCTGCGCTGCAAGAAACATTTTCCATTGCCCATGCAGACAGAGCAGTTAAGCATTAATAGGAAACAATGCTGTTTTTTCTCCTTGAAACTAATGTTAGGAGATATGTTGTTTAAGAAGTGTAAATCTGATGTAAGGCAACTATTTCATTTATTAAACATTCTTTACTGCTGCTAACTGCGGGGAAACCACGAGGAGGAGATAAAATACATCCCTCTCCTGCAGGGGTATGAAGCGGGTGTAAGGCAGGTCCTGCAGTGACTGCAGGGTCATGGTGCACAATCCTGGGATGGGAGAGCCGTGGTGCCATGGCCAGGACCAGGAGCAGAGGATGGGCCATGGAACAGGGCTCGTGGTAGGAGCAACTTCCAGCCCTGTGGTGCCTTGGCAGCCTCTCCTTGCTGGGAGGTCTTGCTTCTGCTCTCATCCCTGAGCTGCCACCACATGTCATCTTGGCTTAATTTTAAGCACGAGTATGAATTAGCCTGCTACCATCCCTGGGATTGCACAGGTATTTTTTAGTTTCTCTCAGGTAAGTGTGAATGGAAAGAAGACTGCCACAAAATGCTGAATCTTTTTAACAAAGTGACACGTGCATAGTTCAACTATACTTATCTATCTGCTTCTGTTTTTTATTTGTCAATCTTATTTCCTACAATCAGTACCATAGGACTGTAAAATAAATATTTACGTAGACTATAAAGAGCAGGCTGCACAAATTAGACGACCTTGCTGATTTGTTTTATACTAGCATTATTTGGTTTGTTAAAAATTAATTGAATTATAAATACCGTATTTTATTTTTTTAATCAAAATTTATTTAATGCTAGCTATTGAGATCAGTTTTCTGGCATGATATTTAATTTTAACCAAACTAGTTTTCTTTGGAGCACAGCTCTACTCAAAATTTTTGTGTTTGCAAAAGCAGTATGGAAATTGGTAGCAGTCTGGAATATGATGTGTTTGTAAAAAAATCAAATATTTTGGGCAAAAGGGGACTTTCAGGAATCACCCTGGGTCAGGTAATTCGGTTGTGGCATATCTTTCATAAAAGCAATGAGGAATCTCAGTAAGTTAATAGGCTTGCAAGTCATCAGATTTTCCACATGCAGTCATGTCCTGTAAGTGCAATGGAGTGCATTAATAGTCCTCCGATGTAACATTTTCCAAGTGTTTTGTAGTAATAGTGGTTGGGTCATGTACTTCTAACAAGCGTTAACATTCCTCAGGGAAGACTCGGAGTTTGAAGTGCCTTATTCTACCATAAAATGAGGAATAATCAAATCTGTGAGGGACAGGCGGCTGTGAACTTGGCAGGAATATATGACACTTGTGTATTCTCTAGTAGGCATTTCCTCTTTTCCTGTGGTGAGCTGGAGAAAATCATTTTGAAGTATATGCATTGTATACATAAAGAAGAACATAATATTACATAGCATTCATGCTTCCTACTTAATCAACACGTGCCTGTGGTGGGTTCCTGGAACAGAATTGGGCTGCAATTGCTGCTGGCACCCCCAAAACCTTCGCCCGGTTCAGATTGTAGCTGCCTGCTGCCTCAGTGCTTTGGTGACATGACAAGATAGTGCTCTGCAGATGGCCAGGACTAGATACACATGCGAGCACAGTGCTTATCTCATGTAAAGCTTAAGATAATCAGTTCTCACCTCTCCTCAATGAAGAAGGCTGTCTGTTTAACTGGTGATCCATTGCTACCCAAAATTTATGACTATTTGTCCTAGGTCTGAAGCACAGGTGAGACAGGTAGGGCTTTTTATGCACCAAGAAGGAGCATATTGAAGAGCTTATTCTAGTTGCAGAGCATGCTGCTCTGGGGGTTATGCACTGATCTTGTGCCCCACCACTTGTTCATATAGCAATGGTTGCCCTGTTTAGTGGAGAGAGCAAAATGAACCCCATGGGCCTGCCCCCGCTGCTGGGAGACTTTCCTTACAGCTCTGGAAGCTGGCAGAGCCCCCAGTGACAATGTTGTGACAGCAATTTCAACTAAACTGAAAGACAGGGCGAAGCTTCCAGGAAATGCTTGGGCTTGTGGCTGTTTAGTTAAGCTCATCCCACTTCTGATCATTTCGAGATTTTTCATCCTCAATGATGAATAAGTAGTACCAGGAAAAATGCATTCCTGGCATCCTGACAGAGAAAGTATTGATGGTGGGGATTTTTGCTTATTTTTAATGCATTTAAGAACATTTTAAAAATACATCTCTTTGCTTCTATTTTTTCTTTAGAGTGGAACGATTGTTTGTCATTATCCTGAATGCTTGAGTGTTGCATACTAGATATTTTGCGCACTTGTAAATTCAGCAGACGTTTTCTTGGCACCTCAATATTCTATTGATGCAGCTGGTACTCTTCATCAAAAAAATAAAAACTGTCTTGCCAACTTACACGAAGTCTATCTTGGCCTTTTACCTCTGCACAGCTAAAAGTGGCACTACAACCACCCTATCTCCATCCAGCAGTAGGAGTGAATGTAGGAAGAGCAAATGCACAGAGTGCCCAAAGCTCTCTCATTTCTCTCTCCACATCAAGCAGTTTTATCTCAGGTACACGGAGGGTAGAAAGCTGCAGGCAGGTCCCTGCCGCGCTCGCAGTGTGGCTGTGGGAGAGCTGCTGCTGGAAGTGGCTAGGCCGACGGTCGCGGCCTAGTTCTGCCTGTGAGGGATGGCGTGCTTTAGAGATGTAAGAAATGCGTGTGGCCTCTAGGACCAGAAGGGTAAAAAGCAGCCCTGAAAGGAGGACGGAAGCTTCACACAAGAAGCAATTGGTGACGAAGGATGGGTTTTGGCAAGATTGAGAGAAAGGGGGGGTGTCACAAGTAAGTGATAACTGGTGGAAGGGGCGCTGAGGTAGCGCAGAGGGCAAGTGGAGCGGTCCTGGCCACAGCAAGGAGTGCTTGAAAGAGGTTGGTGCCTGCCTTGAAGGGTGCTAACACAGGACCTTGCTGGACTGCCTGCTAAGTGTTTGGGAAGAGAAGAACAAACAACTGAGAATTTGTTTAAGAAATAACTCTTCCTGTTTCCAAAATGCTGGTACAACTGTGTAAAGCAGGGAGAGAGAGAGGTATCAAAGGAATGTAATTTCTTTCCTATCTAGTGATGACCCCTCTGAGAACCACTGTAGGGCCTCGGGTCTGCTTTCTAGCCACTGGAGTAGTTTTCATTTTAGATTTCCACCATAAAGAAAAGCAGAAAGTACTGTTATCTAATTATGTTAAAGATAACACACCTTGATAACTACAGTCATTGGTTCCACACTTCAAACTTTAACTTTTCAAATAAATTCTCTCTTTTTCCTCAGTCCCTGCTTTGGCATAGCCAAAATTTGAATCAACTTTCCAGTCAATAACTTCTTTCGGTATTGCAAAATCTGAGTATTTGTCAGTAGCTGCTGAGACGTCAAACCTAAGCCATTTTTCTTATACTGAGTATTCCCTTTGTGTGGAGAATACTCCCCTGGTAAGGAGTTCAGGCTGTGTTTCAGCTCATTCCTTTTAAAATGTTCACTTTTTATAGCATTTGTTTAAGTTCACAG
>CM021738.1:6552216-6624716 GCA_011075105.1 Heteronetta atricapilla | reverse complement strand
GAGTTAATGTCTTCAAAAGGGCAAGCATGAACCAAATACAGAATCTAGACAATTTTAGTGTTAAAATCCACAGTACCAGGTACAAACGCATTCCACGCCAGTGAAAAGGTCAAAATGAAGCATATGCACGTCACAGGAGGTGCCTGTGTGACAGCTGTGTTCAATCAGCGTGGTCAGGTTGTGTGGAAGTGTCCATGTAATGCTGTTTGAAACAACTTGTTTTACTAGTCAGCATATTGACACTGAAAAAGCCCACGCAAGTTTCTTACTTACATTTGTTTGCTTATTCCTAAACTCCTTCTCCCTCTGCAGCCGGTAGTGGTCTATCTCAGCAATGGCTTCTTCTTTGGCCTGCTTCAGCCTCTTTCCCTTTCCTAATGGAGGGGAGAAACAAGGATTTACTTCACAGGTGTCACTTCATCCCCTGAGGTGAATCTCTCAGTATCAGAGGTAGAGGGTGTAGAGGTTTCCTGGACAAAGTTATGAGCAAAGTGGACAGCAGGGCTATTTGCCTGGAGTTGTCCGAAGGGGCGAAGTGAGCCAGTAGGGCGCTTTGTGCGTGAGAGCCAGCCTCACCCGCACCCATCTTCTGAGCCCAGCTCCCTGGGCATCTAAATGAAAAGCGTGTTGGTTTGCTAACAACAGAAGTCTTTTTGCAACCATGCATTTTCTCATAACAGAAATGATTTTTTATTCTTTTTTATTTTTTATCACAGCTTTGTGTTTAAATAAATATCTATCTTTCCTTCATCAGCAATAGTAGCAGCCAGATAACAGATTTTAGTTGTCAGTGATTGGAAAAGACATTATTCTGTAAGTTTTTCTGTATTGATTGGCTGCCAGGATCCCTTCATCCCGCACCAACTGGATGCTGTTTAGAGCTGGCAGACTTCCAGCATGCTGCGAGGTACATCTTAACCACTATCAAACTGAGCTGCAACCTTCAGGCTCTGTCCTCTTTCCCCCCACCCTTTTTCCCTAACATCTGCTAATCGAAGAGGTGAGTGATTAAGAGGAAAAGGAAGCCGATGGTATTGTTTCTACTAATGTGTAGAAAATATGACAGTGATTTTATATATGTATAGATAATTTTATTTTTAAAGAGGATGGTGATCTTGCATCCGTATGGAAGAGGCATTCTAGGCTGTAGTGGAAACTAGACTCTTCTTTCTGGAAAGGCTTGTGTTTGCAAACTTACTTTTGTGCACAGATAATAGTTACTTTGTCTTAGGTAAAATCCTAAGCGTATATAAAATTAAACCCATGTAAATCATTGCAGAGCCAGGCCCAGGTACATTCCGGGTCTTGCACAGATGTTATGCAAAGGATAAAAGCAGAAGGACTGAAGGGCATGCAATACTTAAGTTCTTACATGAAGCAAGTGCTGACCATGCTGTAACCACCCCACGGTGATACGCCTGTCTGCCTGCATTACAGAAACTCACTGAAGTCATGTGGATCTTCACAGGGCTCTGCTACTTTGTGAGGAAAAAGTCACTAACTGTATAACCCTTGCGTTGAATGTTGATACGTTATATTTAAGGCTGCTGGGCTGATGCTGATTTGTGTTGTTGGCCTCTTTCCTCTGTACAACCTGAACTTTGGGAGCCAGAGAGGATATGCCTGCTCCCTTAGCAGGGGAAAGGGCTCCAGAGGCTAAAAAAGCTATTGCTTAGTTGTGTAAATTAGGACATCACCAGAATGAGAGCATGAAGACTGGACAACTGAAAAAGGCACCTCAATTTGGTGCATGAAAAGACCCTGATATTTATCTGTTCATTTATTTATTGGAACCACTTACTTGATGTCACTGAGTAATATGAATGCTTTCAGAAAGTTGTTAAAAACACTAGCTTTTCTGAAATCCTACACATTTTTCTCCAACTAAGCTAGGAAGATGAGCATTAGTATTTCTGATCTGTTTTTCCATGCTGCTGTACCAGATTGGCTACACCTGTCCTGGGCTTCTGAAGCCTTATGAGGTGTGACGTGGGGTATTCTGCTTCCCCTGGGCAGGGCACAACAGCAAAGCTGAATCTGTGAGGAAGGCGATAGCTGGTGATACTTCTGTGACTCAACAAAATCCCAGGTAAAATTCCTGATCCTGTAGTAATTATTTGCCCAGCTGGTGGCCCCTTCTACAGCTATTATTTGCAGATCAGTGAGCAGAAGCTGAGGGATGCCTGAAACACGGATTTCCATTTGAAGCGTTGATTCCAGGACCATTGACTTGTGTGGGTGTACTGATTGTGGGACCTGAGGAGAGGTGAGAGGTGATTGTGTAACGGCATTGTACAACGAGGAGGAGCATGGTAGGGAGCTCAATAGATTTTCTGACAGTTCATCAGTAGGGAGTGTTCTCTTGTGTAGTGTGTTGCTTGTCTCAGAGTTCTCTTGCCACCAAGGCAATATAATTTGTACAGGGGGTAGCGATGCAGGTTGAAACCCAGCACATACCTTCCCAAAGTTTTTATTTGTTTGGTAAAAGCTGATTCTCTCAGCTTCTGTCTCCTGCTGTATGAAGTCTTGGGACCAGTATGTGAGAATTGAGTGAAACATGTAAAAGCCTGACATCAGTCTAGAGAGCAAAGTTCAAAATGAGGTTTAGGTTCATGTTTTGAAGTTGTTCTTGTTCTCATCTCCAAATCTAGAGCTCACCAGCCTTTTATAGAGTTTTCTTTGAGCGAAGGAGCCGGGAGGAGATTCTCTGGAGCTGTAATTGGAGGGAGTGACTACAATGAAGCTCTGCCAATTCCACCAGCTGAAGAACTGGGTCTCTATAGCAAATTACATTATTTCAAAATCAGTGGGATTTTAATTTCAAATTCCATCTGGGGGTCCATCTGTAGTAAATATGTTGCATATTTGGCCACAGGATAGATAAATAAATCCATTTTAAATGCACACAATAGAAAGAGATTAACTGTAAAACAACAGTTCATCTGCCTCTCACAAAGTAGCTAGTGAAGAAGAAGTATATATACACATACGGGTCAGATCTTGACAGTGCCCTGGAGTAAGCACAATACATAGGGTGTCACTGTAGGGTGGCAGCCATTTCTTTTTCTCCACGATGCCTTTAGGATTGGCACAGCAGGAACCTGCTGCTTCCTATTTAATTAAGTGGAAAAGCTGTGAGTAAATTACTGCTAGTTCAACAACGTTGTGGACAGAATCAGCAACTGCCAACATATGCGATAGTGCATATGCTGCACCTGATTAAGTTAAGCAGAAACTAGAGCTTAACCTGCTGTTTCACTAGAGGCAAACCAAAATTAATTAATCAGTCTGTTATTAACCACTTGTCTGCTACCTTAGTTGTGCAATAAAGGATTGCCTTTTCAAAGTCTTACTGATCTTCTGGACAGGATTCTCTGTACCAAAGAGCTGAGCTGAAATTAAAGCTTATATCCTTACAGGTAGCAGAGTGCTGAAATTCAGCCAAGATCATGCAAAAAGAGGGCTAGAAATACAGGAGGATGGGCAAACCAATGTGATCCTGAGAGTTTTACTCCAGGATTAAAATGAAGAGGTGTGGAAAACTCCAAGTTTGAGGAGACTTTTGCCCCAAGGGCCAGGTTTACTATTGCCTGCTTGTCCTTTCTTCCCATGCTTGAAGATGGGGAGCAGCAAAGCAGCTGTGCTGCCCAGGTTTCCTGTCCACGGGTATGGTAGCTGAGCAGGAGGGAAGGGGACAGTCAGGAGGCTTCTAGGCATCAAGACAAATTGGCCTAATCTTAATCATTTTACTCTCTGGAGCAAGTCAGCCCTGTACTAGATATTGTCTTATCTAGCCTGTGGGAAAGCATTGTTAGCATGGAGAAAGGTAATTCTTTCTAGGTATTGCTATGATGTTAATGAACTAGCTCAGGTTAACTTCAAAATAATCAGTTTTGTTACTATTTTTTAAGGTCTTGCAAGTGAAAGAAAACATTTCTGAAAATTTTGCATTCTAATTTGCTTAAACACGAAGTTATCTTACTTTCCTCGAACTGAGTTGCTAAAATTGGCTTTGTTTGCAAACAGAGCATACAGGTTTCTAGCTAAATTTCCGCACAGAAATAATGTCATATGCATAAGTTGCCAAAATTTAATGACATTTTCTTTACATAGGACCATTTCTGTTGTTTTTAAGGGTGTTAAATTGCTAAATGGGATTTAGGAATGCTCATTTTGGGCAGACGTTTTCAATTTTAATGAAAATACAATAGAAACAGCTGATCAGTGTATGTATAGTTTTTTTGCTAGATAAAATGTGTCCTGGATGTTATCCAAGTGAGCATGATGGATGTAATTGATTCAGCTCTTTATTTTTATTTTTTTGTAATATCCTATTTTGCTTAATAGTTGTTTTTTAACCTGACTTCCTGGAAGTTTTCATGTGAGCTTTTACTTTTATTAGAAACTAGAAATTCAAGCCAAGATATAAAAAGTCTCTAGGAACCCAAGTTTTGCTAAATCCAGTGTTCACGATACATTTGTTTCCCTTGTTTTACCCAAAAGGATTTCCAGGAATGGACACTGTGGCTCTGATAATGTGAAGCCATTTCTGGGATCCAAATTATGCTTAAAGAAAACAAATGATAGACAAAGCAGTGCAGTGTACAAAAGGACGGAGAACTGCAGGCTCTTTTTCTTCACGTTTAATCAATTTGGTAGTTTCAGACTTCATTGTGTTAATTTACCAACAAACTATTAATAAATTGTCAGGTGTAAATGACATCAGCCATTTGTGATACGGTAAAAAAATATTGCAAGGCCAGACAAAGGGCAGTGAGCAAGAAGTGTGAAAAGGCGTGTACAGAAGAGCTGTGTCACTACACTTCCGCTTCACTTTATGAACAGAAATAGAATTCTGTTGTCAATTTTTCAGCTGTGCAAAGTGGATTTTGCGTTACAACAGCTGCTTGTGTCAGTAACTAGGCCCATTATCTGTTTATTACAGTATCAGGCGTGTCCGTGCTGTGTTTTGATGTGGCTATGTGAATATCACCTGTAAACACTGAAGGTCTTGCACAAGGATGGTTTTGGTAATCCCAGTTCCTTGAAAGTGACTTTTCCTGGTTGTGTCGCACAAGTGACCTGCCTTTCTTCCTTCTCACGTTACAAGGTGAGTGGGATGACCTGACACACGGAGCGCTGGTGCTCAAGGGCTGTTTGCGGTGGCTGCGGAGGTCGTGCTTACAGCTCGGCAGGGCAGGGCTGCGTGCTGCAGGCTGGACGGGTTCAGCACTTTCACCTGCAGCCCAGAGTCGAGTGTGCCCAGCCCTGAGCAGGAGCTGCTGATCTGAACTGGTCTGAGGTGGGTCTGGGCTGCTGTTTGCTGAGTGAAGCAGCATCTCCTCACCTCGTTCCTCCACACTGTGTGTGCAGGTTCACCAGTGCAGTGGATAGCAATGCATTCCCTTTTATTTTAGATTCTGCACTCAGTCTGAAACAAACGAGGCAATACCTTATGTTAACTCAACTGCAAAATCGCTCTGGGGAAGATGCTGCTGAAATTATGCTGGCTTGGCACAAGAGGCTTTGGCCCTAAGAACCCTTTTAGTCCCTGTCCCAGTTATTTAAACCATGCTGGTTTAAACTACACAGAATTTTTCTTTAGCTTCTATTTCTTCCTTAAAAACAAAACCCTTCATCACAGTGTCTTGCTGCATGTTATCTTCAGGCATTTTAGTTGAGTTTGGAGGATGACGTTGTTTCCTGCTGCTGGTTTCTAAATCAAGATCTCTCCATGTAGCAGTGTTAACGTTTCATGGCTAATGCAGGCCAGTGACTTGTGTGGTCGGTATCTACGCTCAGGAGACATTATGGTGCATCTATTTTGTTTTAAATCAATGAGAGATAAATGCAGAAAATGAAGGAAATATATAACAGTAAGACTGCCAGATGGATTATGTCTTTTATTTAGATTATTTGTAGATTCAGCTACATTTTTCCCCATTTTATTGGGATGTTAATTTCCTTTTCTTATTTGTTGTCACTACTTTTTGCTTATACTTGACTAGAATAAAAACGTTTGTGCAGATACTCAAGAATAATAAATCCATGCTTTGGGCATTTAGGCATTCAGCAAAAAAAGATGGTTGTTTTAAAATTAACATGTGATCACTCTGTGATTGCTTGTTGTTTGTAATAAGACTTATAGCAATGACCACAGTACTGACATTTCTTAGTGTGTAAGAAATGTGACTTTTCTGTGACTGTTATTATTATTACTGTGACTTTTATTATTATTACTCTGAAGTCTCCATTTGTTTCCATGCATTTCTTTTTGAAGCCCACCTGAGATTAAAAGGCAAGTTACTGGTTTTCATGAGTGAAGAGGAATACTGAAAATATTACGCAAAGAGAAATGCAGAGTTTGGAGTCTGCTCTCCAGAGCTGGCAGCCAGAGGTGTGCAGGTTTCTAGTTTAAATGCCTAAGGAAGGATGTAATGACATTATTGGCATTGAGAAAAAGCACTAATAAATCTAGCTGACAGGACGAACATTACAAGGAAAACCTTGTTCAGTGTGAAGAGGCACGTGCATGCACGCACACACAAGCACATGTGTGCACACGATTTGAAGCAAGCTATGCACCTTCGGGCTCGGTTAATGCCTGACTGCAGGCAAGGCGCCGCACTAATGCGAGTGGGAGGAAAGTGGCACAGAGGAAAGGATAGGAGCAGCCCATCTGTGCTGTGTACAGATAAAATAATCTTTCCATGAGCCACTGTATTTCTGAAGAGCTTACAGTAGAAAAATACAGTAAGAACAGGCCAGATGCTTACTTTTTTTGGCTTCCTCCAGCTTGTCCTTAGCACGTTTTTCCGCCTGCAGAAGCTGCTGGATTCCTTGAGACTGGCTGGTCATGCTGGTTGCTGGGGCTGGTGCCCTTCTGCGGGGACTGGAGCTCGGAGGGAGCTTTATACAGCTGCCAAAACCTCCCCTGTGTTTTCGGTCTGTCAGTTATTACAACAGCCTTCCAGATTGCACCAAACCAGCCTGCTCTGTCCGGATTGCTTCTGGGCACAAAGGGCTGTAATCGGAGAAACGCGGTGACTGGGTTTAACGGGGCCGCTCCCTCCTCCTCAGGGTCACCAAAGCATCCGATTAACATGTTGGGAAAGAGGAGAATAACACTCCAAGAGGCTTGTAGTTTTATTGGGATCTTAAAAAAAAATCTGTTGCTGAAGCAGGAGTGTGGTTAACCTTGTGAGAGGAACTGGGGAAACAAATAATTTTGTTTCTTGAAACTTGCTTTTAATAAAACTTCCTGTAACACGAAGAATCAGGCTCGGGCAGTCTGTGAATTGTTTTGATTGAACACACTGAACGGGTTGTAGGCTTTTGTTTGGTTTTACTTCTTGAAGGTACTTGTTTTTTCTTTCTTTGTTTATTTTTTTTCTTTTTCTTTTTTATTCATCAGGGACTACAGTTTAAACAAGCGTGTGGTGGAAGAGGTGTGCTCCAAGCTGTAATCTTCCACGGCGCGGCTGGGTGCTGTGGTGGATAGCTGTGGGACTTAGCTCTAAGATCCAGGCTCCAGGATGGTGCAGCTCTTGGTCCAGGTTTTCCTCTCAAGCCCTACTAACGTGTGCAGCCGTCAAACAGGCGTGCGCCTGGCTGTAGGTGCGCATCCTGTTCCCCAGGGTGGGCGTGTGTCTTGTGTGCTACTGCAAATGAGCAACACAATCATAGTTTGAATCCTGAAAAATAAAATTAATCTCACTGACAAAGGTACTTTGGGCATTACACAGCAGGGGAACATATCAAAAATTGGAATGAAAATAGATCAGGCAATCTGTGACGTCCTGTTTGCTTGCTGCAGGGCTCTTACCTGCCCCTTGCGAGGAAACGCGTGCGTATTGCTGTTACAAAGGCTTTTCTCCTCCTAGTGGCTGCGGGCTTGAGGGAGAATGGGGGGAGAAACCTCATGCCCTGTTACTGCCTTCATCTGCATGCTGAATAAGAACAGTGCTAAGGCTTTGAGACGTTAGTTTGTTTTCTGATTTGGGATATTGTGGAGTCAAATTCCAGCCAGGCTCACCCTCAGCAAGATGCTCATTTCTTACAGCGCGTTACTTGCCAGGCTCCTTCCTTCATCCAGAAACTGCGAGATGCCTCCCCCTGCCTAGCACTGACATCAGAGATCGGCTCTAGCTGCAAGAGAGCAGACATGGCACTATTTTTAGCGGGTTTTAATGCATAGCTTTCAAGTTTATTTTATTTAGCAATAGAAAAGGAAGTGCTGATCAGTTGCTCAGAAAAAGTGCAAGCTGTGGGGCTGGGAAGCCTGGTGTGCTGCCAGGGCTAAGCTCCAAGTGTTCTGACCAGCAAAGAAAAGCAGAAGTAGAAAATGAAAGTAAAAAAAAAGAAATAGAAGATACTTGGTTTACTTGGGGCAGGACACTTGGGCTCAGAACTTGAAAGCAAATTACTTAAAAATTTAATAGGAAGCTGAGCAGAGATGTCGTCAGGCTTGTCACAGACAGCAGAAGTATATTCAAGGCAAAGGGTCTTGCCAGGCGAATCTCTGGGCTCCAAGAAATGAACCAAAGCTGCTAGCAAACTAGGCTGTTCCAGAGGCTCTGGACATGTCAGGGGTGAGACGCTTGGATTCCTCAGAGCAGGTCTCAATGCTGTAATTATGTTACCTGGACCTCAGTAATGATCTGGATTTTGTTATTTACAACCTGCTAATTTTAATATTTCGCAGAAAATAGTTCTATGTGATGATTTTTTGTGGAAAAATAGTACACGCTTGAACTGATTACTAAGTTATTCCACAGTTCAAAAATTCATATATTTCTCAAGCAGATCGCATGAGCTGCAGATGTCACATTCATGTATTTCAATGCTTTTTTTTTTTTTTTTTTTTTTTCCTGAATCAAAGAATCTCAGTTTATAATTTGCCTTGTAGTCAGTTTTCAGGTCTTGGCTCCGGTGAGCGGGCCGGGGCAGCGCACGGTGGCACGCCGTCCTGGCATCGCTCCTGACGTGGCAGCACTGCAACATCTCCTCGCGGGGGGAGAAGATGGTTTACTTTGGCTGGCGCCTATACACGGTTTGTTAGGCTCCACACAAATGCTGCCACTTAGAACTCATTTTGAAGCTTGTCTGGTGATGATGTCAGGCTATTTTGACATGGCACCTCTGTGTATCCCACTTCTAGGATAATTCATTAAAATAAGTAAGTTAAGCCACTGACTGACCAGACAGACTCCTACTTCATCACCCAAGCAAATGAGTAACTCTTCTGTGCTGCAGTCACTGGCTTTCTTTCCAAGTCAGCTCCAAACTCATTTAATTAGAGAAGAGAAGCTGATGGGATGACTGGTGATGGGAGGAGAGGTGTTAGCAGAGGGAGACAGGGCAGAGAGGCTTCTTTCTAAGATGCCTCCCTTTCCTTCTCAGCATCTCATCCAGCTTTCTCATGCCCAGAGCTCTCTGAGCCTTCTCTGGTTATTCCCACCCACAGAAAGGGAGGACAGGCTCAGTTCTGCCACTCTCACTCCCCGAGAGTGAAACTGCGGAGCTGGAAAATGAAGAGTCTTGCAAAGGATGAGAGCCCCTGCAGAGATCCCCCTGCACATCCTCAGCCTAGCCCACAGAAGCACTTTAAGTCAGGCGTTTCTGGTTTAGGCTGAGCCGTGCAGCTGCTGTCTGCTGCCTGCAGTGGGGAGCTCGGGGCTAGTGGGGTAATTCACCCCAGGTAGTTCGTATTATTTTATTTGGAAACAGGCTGCTTGCTGTTGTTCAGATTGAGCTTTACTTAGCGTGAAAGTAACAACTTCTCAGTGCATCTACCACCGAGCAGTGGAAGCAGCGTCTGTGGCCTCCTTTTATGCGGTTTGCGTGCACATGCTGTCCTGTATGTCGGGCGGCGGCAGGCACCTTGCGCTGAAATGTTTCAGCTGAACGTCTCCCAAGCATTGTCTCTGTGGCTGCGTTTCCCCAGGCGCACGCATTTTGTAACCATTTTTTAAACTATAAAAAATATTGTTTCCAAATAGAGCTGCTATGACTCCAAAGTAGTGTGCTTCGTTAAGGCTGCGGCTTCGAAGCAGCCTTAATGCTTCAAGGAGAAAGCACTAAGTCAGCAGCGCGCCAGGCAGGACAGCAGCTGCAGATGCTTTTGTGTGTCAGCATGCGTGCCTTCCCTTTTGTTGCTCTAGAAAGGAAGGCCTCAGTACGGAAAAGCACTGTGCACACCTACGTAGTTTCCTACACCGCGGTGAGGACTGCTCCTCTAATGAAAAATGGAGCGCCTTCGCATGGACTGAGTTCTGCTACAACACACAGGTCTGCTGCTTCTGTCAGCATCCATGTCAAACAGACTTTACAAGGCTTTACGCATACCTTAAACTGTACGCATCGACGACCATCACGTGCCTCTCAAAATCATGCCTTTTTCTGTCATAATTAAACAACTATATTTAAAGAAAAATAATGTTGACCTTTGTAGGGAAGGCGTGATTATATCTGTAACCTGGGATTCTCGCTACAGCAGTTTCTACAAGTGACGTTCTTGCTCTGTTATTAGTGCAGTTCAGCAGCCCGAGTTTCACCCAGAGGCCTGAACAGCAGGGGAACAAACAGGTAAGCAAAGACGAATAAATATTAATTAATGTACTCCCAGAAGCAGGTTGCTGCCATAGTGTCTGGGCAAGCTCACTGACTGCTGGCCAAGTCTATTGACACAGATCCCGCTTCAGCTGCCATGGCAGCCTGTGTGCCCTGTGTTGAACATCCACCTGTAAACCAGCTCACAGTTTTTCCTAAATTTGGCCTGTGCAGTCTAGATATGGGTAATTATGCTTGCTTCTGTAGTTGGTTCAGCATTCAGAGAACAACAGTGTTAACTATTTAATGAGTTTTTCTAAAAATCTCTCTAACTGCAAGGAGAACAACGAAGAGAAATGTCTGCATTTTCTGTTAGTCATGGGATTATTCAGGTACAGTGAACTTTTTTTTTTTTTTTAAAAAAAAAAAGCAACTGTGGTCTTCAAAATGTCCAGGTTAATTTATAACGACTATCAATATGGTTTTGATTACTTCCTATTCTCAGTGTATGGTGTGTTCACCCCAGCCAGCAGCTAAGCCCTCCTCCAGAGCAGGATGGGGGAGCGAACTGAAAGGGCAAAAGTGAGAAAACTTGTGGGTCAAAGTAAAGACAGTTGAAAAAGTGAGGCACAAGGAGAAAAAATAAAAAGAAGCAAAGAACAAAACCCAGGTGATGCAAAGACAAATCAGTCACCACCTCCCACAAGCAGAGCGATTGCCATCTAGCCTCAGAGTAATGGCTACTTTGGACAGAGCAGTGCCCCAGTGTCATTGCTGAGCCTTGTGTTACACGGCATAAAATATCCTGGGGTCATTTTGGGTCTGCTGTCCCAGCTGGGACCCCTCCCAACCTCCTGTCCCCTTCAGCCTGCTCCTCGTGGAGGCAGAGCGAGCAGTAGAGAAAGCCTTGACACCCTGCAAGTACTCGGTGTCTTATCAACGCTGGTTTGGCCACAAATCCAAAACACAGCAACATGCAGGCTGCAAGGAAAAAACTCCCAGTCAGACCTGGCTTCAAATAATGTGTTCCTCCCTTCCCCTCACCCCTTTCCTGGTGCTGTTCTCCACTATTTTCTTACCCACCCTTTGGCACACAGAACATGCCTCTTCTCTTACCACATCCTCTTGATGACTTTATAGCATTGCTGCTTTTCCAAAGAGGTTTGCAGCCTCATCAGTGCACTTGTGCAGGCAGGCTTGGAGTAGAGGGGAAGTGGGGGGTCATGAAAGTGTATTTTTAACTGTGTAGGCTAACCAACAACTTGCAGCCATGTCACAGCTCAACATTCACTTGAGGAAAGTGACTGTAGTATATCAGAAAATTTCAATGCTGTCTAGAATTAGATTTACTGAGCCCAACAGAGACATCACAAAGCAAATAATTCAGCTTTGCTTGCAGCCTAGAGAAGCTGGACTTGTAATCTGCTGTCCTGTACTTACATGCTGCTGCTTCTTATATAGCTCAAAGGACTTTTAACCAATTTGCTGACCTTTGACTAAAACTTTAATTTTATACTCAATCATCTCATTGTATTTCATTTCAGCTTTGAGTAATACCAGCATAAACTGAAAATGAATAAAAGGAATAAGAAGAATTCCCATTCTTCAAGTGAAAATATTAATACTACAATAGGAAGAAAGAAGCCTTTTTTTTTCCTTCATAAAGCAAGTGAACATTTGGAAAGGTAAGGCACAAAACCTGGGGTGGAAAAATGCTGAATATTGGCAATCTGTCTTTAAGACCAGAATAGACATTGCCTAGTCCTTGTAAAGTTTCCTGATATTTTTATGAGGGAGATGTGGTATTTTTCTCCTTATTTTTGTAACACCTGCCTTTGAATTAGTGTTCCTGGAAGGAGAAATGGATGCATGCAGTTATGCTGGTACACATATAGGTTCACATGCATGTACGTTTAGATTTAAAATCTCCATTTCTTCGCCTTTCCATGCTTTCCAAGGTTTTCAGTTTAATAATAATAAAACCTTACACCCTCTTCATAAAAAAAAAAAAAGAACAAGAACTAATTTTAGCCTATTCACCACCTTACATCATGTCTCTGGTATTTTTATTCTACATGTCTCTTATTTCTCATGTGACTTTGAGAATAGCAAGTCTTGCATGTCAGTCAGTTCATCTTTGGGGAAGGACTATTCTCATTAAGGCATGATGCAGTAAACTTGATTTTTCTTTTTTTCAATTCTGTGGTAACTTATAGGGGTTTGAGTTTTGTTTCACAGAAAGTAACTCTGCTGGTGAGGATCTTTGTATGTTTTATGTATTTCATTTTTCCCCTTTACAGACTTGGAGAAAAGGTCAAAAATCACCGTTAGTTTTGCTTTTCTTTCCAAACACTTCACTTGCAAGTAATTTCAGAGCTCAGCTAAACTAAGCAGTTACAGCATGGTGAACAAGTTCTGGCTCTCGGTGTCAGACTTCTTTAAAAGTTGGATGATTTATGCTGGTGAATGTAGAAAGTAAAAAAAAAAAAAAAAAAAAAAAGTGAACAACACAAAAGGTCTGTGTTCTGCACACTTTGTTTTCCTTGCTGGAAAACGCAGTGAGGAATTTTGCTGCTTTAACTGCTAAGGGCATGCATCTAAGACTACGGATACAGGTTTTTTTTGTGTGTGTGTTTTTGGTGGTTGTTGTTTGTTTTGTGTTTTTCATTTGTATTTTCAGGACTGGCACTGCAAAAATCATATCAGATTATTTTCTGCAATCCAGTTCTGGTGAATATTTTAGGTTCTGGCACCATCCATCATTAAGCAGTCTGTTTCTAGTCCAGAAGTATCGTTTTTAAAACATTACTTTACCAATAGTATCTTTTAAGATGGAAATACAAAGGCAGAATTTGTGAAGAAAAAAACATGGGAGCTGCTATCAGAAAACTAGAATAAGGTAACGCTTCACGCTTGCAGAAAAGCAGCATTGTGTGTGGAGTGTGAGGCCTTGTGCGTAGAAGGAAGCCATTGTCAGTGGATCCAAAGGCCAACGTGTAGATTATTTGCTGTCACTGAAATGCAAGAGATGACTGGTCCCTCAGAAAGGCCAGGGCCCTGGCAGAGAGCTTCGGGCTCCTGGAGCTGCTTGTTTGTTGGTACAGAAGCTGTAAAGCCCAGGGAGGAAAACCTGGGATGAGAGAGCGAGATGGGGGTTAGGAGCCTGTCCTGAGGCTGTGGGATTGGGAAAAGAGCCTGCAGCTGACAGGAGACAGCTTCAGATGAGCTGGGGCCCACATAACGCCTTTACAGAGGAAGGGCAAGACTGGACTCTAAATTCAGCTTTTGGCCCAGTGTTTCTTGAGACCTGCCCTTCACATGAGATAGTCATGATCCAGAGACTGGTCAAAGATGATGTGTGTTGTGCTGGAAAGGTTCATTTCTGGTAGGAATTATGCTTTTAATAGCAGGGGCTGCCATGGAAGAGCTCCTCACACGTGTCTGTCAGAGCTCCTGTGTGGAGAAGCTGGCTCTGCATTTCTGTAGTTATTGCAGAGAGGTTTTGTGGGTCAAACTTCACCTGGAAGGAGGAGTAAAGTATTGTGCAGGAGGAACATTTTGGGAGTTCCTTGTTGACCCATAGCAAGCATTTTCAGGCCCTGCAGAGAACCACGAGATTTCTGGTAACACGCGGTGTTTCAAAGGGGAATGTTCTGACCAGAGATGTGTGCTGGTTCAAAGTCATCATGAAGGAAAGGTGGACGAATTTTTCTCTGCTGGACAAAAAATATAATTAGACTATTATGAAAGCAGAAAACTCTGTATCTCTGATAATATTGTGAATATTTGCATTGCTCTCTTTTGACACTATGGGAGAACAGCAGAAGCAGTGTGTATTAAACCTTTTCTCATAGAGCATCGCACAGGCTATAATAGAAGTGTTTCAAAAGAAAATCCATTGCTTTGAAAAACCTCAAAAGGTTCCTTAAAAAAAAAAAAAAGGAAGCTTCATGCTTATAACTATGGATGAAAGGCTACACAATATTGGTTTCCAAAACCCTCTTGAAATTAAATTAAATCCATTGAAATTCTTCAGTAAAGACCTAAAATGTAATAGCTTTTATTCTGTCAATGTGCCCCACTGGATCTTTTCCTTCCAAGCCACCTGAGCTCCTCCTCTTAATAGCAGAGGTGATTGTAGATATATGTCCTAGAATTCAAAATATTAGAGCAGTTCAGCTGTCCTTGTTACTTATCCTCTTTTTCCAGGTAGGGATGAACACCTTATGCCAACGTATTGATACTCCCTGAAATTATTATTATTATTTTTTTTTACCTCTTTCTGGCCACTCTACTCCTTCTTGCCTACAGAACAAAGATGACTGGCTTTAGGAAGAAACCTGTGATAATAGAGAGAGCAGCACCTGCATGTTGTACCTATCAGCTGTTCTCTGCTAGGCGTCCAGGGCTGTGTGCTCAGAACATCCTTTGGACAGCCTTCTGCATGCACATGCATGTAGCACCGCCAGTTCTTTCACTTGCACGTGTAGCCACGTTTTTATGAATCCCACCGGGGAAAGAGAGAGAGAATGGTGATGAAAAGGCAGGACTTCCTCCTTTCCTTGTGAACTGCAGCAAATGGGGGAAAGGAAAGCACTCACCTGTGTACATCAAATAACTATTATGTTATATTTTCAATCTCTTTGGATGCTGTGCAAGCTGACTCTAGTAGCAACAGATTTGATATACTTTTCATAATGTGCACATTATGTCCTACATGCTTCAGGAAAAAAAAAAAAAACAAACAAGGAACACGCACTATTATGCATTACAGGTAGAACACTCATTTCCCTGTAATGGTGCACTACAAATTACTGCTGTCATTGTAATATCTTTGATATTGGTGTTTTCTTCTGACCGTCTCACATTTCTGTTTTTGCAGTTCTGCAGTTTGTGGAGCACTTGCTCTTTCAGCATTGATGATACTGAAGAAATAACAAGGCTCTGCAGTGTAGAAAGTTGTGTCAATAGGTATGTGAATTACAGGGTGGGAGGAGAGGTGACGGTAAGACGTTCAGAAACCTGACACTTTACAGTAACTTTGACTTCCTCTCAACAAATTTTAGCTGTTTTGAAGCTTGCAGATTAAAAAAATAAAGGGATGACTTAGTTGTGGGAACATTTCCCCTCCCCAGACAGTATCTGATAGCCTTGTACCAAGAAACCAAAGGCTTGTGTGAAAATGAACTTAAACCTATGGCCAGAGGTATTTTGTGCTGGTATTGGACTCAAAAATCTTAATAACATCTTAACACAGATTCTTTGATAGGGAGATGTGTTTACTAAAAAAAAAAAAAAAAAAAAAAAAGAAAAAAGACTTGAAAAATAACTTTGCAAGGGAAACCTTCACAGTTCTCTGCAGGAACACAATTTGAGAATCTTGAACCCTACCGGCATTTGAGGGTGAAAGACATTTTAGTTCATTGTCTGTCAGAACTTTGGTTGAGCTCTGAAGGAGCAGAGCAGTGGTGCAGCAAAAAGGCATCCTTAATCCTTGGAAACTAAAATCACGGGCACTATGGCATGACAGGACCTCCACCACATGGTCGATGGACAGGCTGTCTGTATCCTAGTCTAGAGAGGATGCGGAGATGGCCCACTCCTTTTCTGTACAGAGTAATGACTTCCACATTGTATACGAGCTGCAGGCAGCAGTAGGGAACAAGCAGTGTATCCACATGGCTGTAATGAATGATTTCTGGTGTTCATTCAAAGGACATGAAGTTGGAAAACTGCTTCATACATTTAGTTTCTAAATCCTTCCTAGAGGTAGTGTTCTGTGGTTTGCACTAGTATCTGTATGGGAAAGTGGAAAGGCCTGAGAGGCTGTATTTCCTCCTGTGAAATCAGAGTTCAGTGAAATGTTTTCAGGCCTGTAGTTTTCAATAATATTACTAAATCACAGTCTCTGTCACAGAAACCTTTAAGTGGCAGGCATTGACATATGAACAAAGAAATACCTGACTATTGGGAAATGGCTGGAAGATTTGTGTTGACTGCAATTATTGCACAAGTTCTTAGTGCTCAGGGTTTTAGTAGAAGGTGAGTGGCAACAGACTCTGCACGTGGGGAAACTCTCACATTAAAAAGAATGTTAAAAAGCAAAAATATTTGAAATTCCCATAAGAATGGAATGATTTTGGTGAAAACAAGGCAGTCAGGGTCACTCTGGAGAATCATAAACAAAAACCTTTGATTCACTTTTGAAATCACAAAGTAAAAGTTGTCTTCATAGACTGCTCATTCCAGAGGTGGCTATTTATTTATTTATTTTTGATTTTTAGCAAAATGCCATAAAAATTGAAAGAATTTATAAGTTTGAACATGGTGTGCCTAAGTCTTTGTATTCATTGAATGCTGATGATCCTTAAAGTCTCCATCAATGTTACCTTATCTTTCCCTCTTTCTACAACTTGGTTATTATATTGGTCTGTTACCTTAAGTCATACGACAGGATTAAAAGATGAATTTTGGAAGCCTTTTTTTTTTTTTTTTTCCACCTCGCAGTCTGTGGTATCTTGACCTTCCTCTGCTGTCTGTATAGTATTTGTGGTATCATTATTGATAAAATAATGGTATCAGAAATATATACTTATGGAAATTAAAAAAAGAACGGAAAATATTTTTATCTTGAAATCACCATTTCAGGTAGACAGGAAATATCTGTTTTTCTGTTAAAAAAAATCAACAGAGCACATTGAAGTTTAAGGAAGAAATGAAGAGTGGTACTAATTATGGGAGACTAGGTTCAAAGCAAGAAAAAAAATAATAAACCAACATTAGGGTTACCCCAAACAAACTTCATGCACAATTTGGCGGATGCTTGGACTGCATTCAGTTATAGCTCTGTATGCAAATCTATAAGCTCTAGGTATTAACAGAAAGCTGACTTCAGTTACTGATTCATAACCATCTTCAGAATTCACCATCCAAGTGCCCACAAGAAATAATAACACTTCAGCTTAGTAGTATTTCAGAGCTAACTTGTTAATTATGCAGAGAATGATAAGAAAAAAATATATATATATATTTTTGGTCAGCTATGTTGATACTAGCAATTACAGAACCTTGATTTTTCATACAATGCATATGTTGTATAGAAAAAAAAATTGTAGTTTTATATTTTCAACCTTCAAGTAGGCAGCATGGTTTTAAACAAAGTGAAGCATTCAGGTAATGTAATTAATTTAGTGAGAATTCATGATTATTAATATTTTAAAATTATTTACTGTAGTTTTCAAAATGAATCTAATTTTTGATTATTTTTTTTCTTTTGTGGTTGCTAAAGGAGATCGGTGGGAATGAATACAGATGTTGGGTAACATTGTCTGACTTTTTAGTGTTCTTGTCATGTTGGAAAATATTGCTGGACTAAAATACAAAATATGTCATTGTGCATAGGCTGAATGATACTGTTGCGCTAACAGCAGTGAGAAGAGAATCCCTTGACGAAATCTACAGAGCTGCTATACAGAAAGATTGGACACTTGCTGTACCATGGTTGGCACTGCGATTTTAATATATATATATTTTTTCCTCCGGTTCTTACTGGCAGTTTCAGATTAGGAAAGAAACCTCAGTGGAAGCGTGATTATTGGTGTGTACGCCGGTTGATGAGAGCAGAACTCCTTGCTGAAATATTAACTTTAAGATCTCTCCCCCCTTTTCCTGAAGCATTCTAGGGATAAGCCCAGAAATAATAAGAAATACAAAATGTGGGATGCAGAAGTATTTATGTATAAACCAGAAGTAGATTTTTTTAAAAAAAGTAAAACCAAAGACAAGATGCAGTAATCACTTTGAATTGCCTAACTAGACACTACTGCTTATCTGCATCTTTTATCTTTTCTAAACTGCTCTTCATGAAATACAATTTTAATATGTTCATGAAGTTGATTTAAAATATGCAGGAATAAGAAACTGCAGAGAACATTCAGGGAGCTCTTAGCTAATGATACCAGAGAACATGTAGGATCCAGTGTGTTATAACTAAAAACAAGAAGGGGCAGGCTTTTAAATCTGTATGGTTATATGTGGAATGAAGCATGTGTGTATTTATGTGCATATAAGTGTCTTTATATACATACAGATAAATATATAAATGTCAACAATAGTGTGAAAAATTCAAAG
This sequence comes from Heteronetta atricapilla, assembly GCA_011075105.1. Classification (NCBI taxonomy): domain Eukaryota; kingdom Metazoa; phylum Chordata; class Aves; order Anseriformes; family Anatidae; genus Heteronetta; species Heteronetta atricapilla. The sequence goes on along the minus strand of CM021738.1, from coordinate 6,606,035 downwards.
CTACTCAAATACAATGCTGTAGATCTTTAGTGTTTATTGGGTGCATTTTAAATGCAATTTTTCTTTCCATATGGACTGTATTTTCAATCTCCTTTTCTTTCTCTTCACCTCATTGGCGTATTCATTTTCTTTGTATAGAAGACCAGCAGGAGGTCTGTAGAATAACTCTTTTAGTAAGGAGTACAGGATTTGGCCTATAGTTTTAGTGTGGATGAAAGAAAAAATTGATTTCTTTGAAAAAACAATGAAAATCAGGAACATTTTGTTCAGTAGTACTGCAGTATTAGCAGTAATTGCCTTGTACTGTTTGCAAGTCTTTCCACTTTATGTAAATACTTTAACTTCTGAAAAAATCCCTTATAGCTGTGAGGTGGGGACTTTTGAAAGAGGTGTTCTTTTGAAGGTTTGTGGGTCTCTTAAACACACTTTTTTTTTTTTTTTCTTTTTCTTCAAAGTAAATCTTGTAGTTTCCCTGTCACAAATCCTTCTTGCTAGGAATTCTGCTTGAAGAACTGTTTGAATTTCAGTATAAGGTATTTCAAACAAATACATCTAATGCCTTGATACATTTTTATGGTCAGCCAGTGGACCCTAATAAGAAAGAAAACCTCTGATAGTTTGAAATCTACTCCTAGCAAACCTTTGCAGAAAAATGTATGCTTTTTTTTTTTTTTTTTTTTTTTTTTTTTTAAATATATATATAGTTACTTCTGGAAACTAAGGAGAGGAAGGTAAAAGTAAACGTCATATTTTTGAAGCCATTAAAAACCAAGCAACAAAATCCCCAACCATTATGAACTAACTCTACCCCCTCCTCCTTCCCCCTCCCCACCAAATACTTGAAACTTTTCTGTTTTAGATTTATGCATTGGTGTTGTAGAGTTGTGGAATAATGTAGGCTGGCAGGGATCTCATAACATCATCTGTTTGTATCCCTTGCTGAGAGCAGAGCTTGTCTCCATGTCAGCTGATGGTGGCCTTTTCTAATTGAGTTTCACTCTCTCTGAGGATGTATGCTCCTACAGCAGGCAGCTCATTCTACTGATGATCATCCTTATGATTTTTTTGTTCTTAATTTTCCACAATGCAGTTGGTGCTTGTTACTCCTTGTTCTTTCATTGCACACCTTTGAGAAGAGTCAGACTCTGTCTTCTCTGTAACCACCAACCAGGTAGCCGAGAAAGCAGTAAGATATCCTTTTAGCTTTCTTTTTATCCAGATCAACAAACTTAGTTTTCTCATTTTGTTTGCTAAACATGTGCTCAGGTTTCTATACTTTTATAATCATGGAATCATAGAAAATCTCAAGTTGGAAGGGTCCTACGAGGATCATTAAGTCCAACGCCTGGCTCCACACATGACCACCCAAAAATCAGACTGTGTGTCTGAGAGCTTTGTCCAAACGCTTCTTGAACTCTGTCAGGGTCCATGCTGTGACCACTGCCCTGTGGAACCTCTTCCAGTGCCTGACCACCCTCTTGGTGAAGACACTTTACCTGACCCCCATCCTGACCCTCCCCTGTCCCAGCTCCATGCCGGTCCCTCGGGTCCTGTCGCTGTCCCCAGAGAGCAGAGCTCAGCGCCCGCCCCTATGCGCCCCTCGTGAGGGAGCTGCAGGCCGCCATGAGGCCTCCCCTCGGCCTGCTCTGCTCTGGGCTGAACAAACCAAGGGACCTCAGCCACTCCTCATACAACTTCTAGGCCCTTCACTATCTTCGTTGCCCTCCGTTGGACATTCTCAAATAGTTTTATGTTTTATATTGTGGCACAGAAAACTGAACACAGTGCTTGAGGTAAGGCCACAGCAGCACAGAGTAGAGTGCACTAGGACAGAGTATATAAATGTGATAAATGAGAGGTACAAAACTCTGTGACAGAAAACATGCAGTGTCATATCATAGGTTTATATCCTGACTCCTAAAGAGAGGAAATAATTTGTTATAAGCATATCTGTCTTTATGAACTTAATCTGTAAAGTGAATAACACTTGTATTTAAGGTTTCTGTTCTGAAAAAAAATACTATTCTGACAGATTATATTAATTGCAGTAGATTCTGTGTGGATATGGGGCATGTCTTACACATCACACAGGAGTGAGGCCCTGAGGTCTGAAAGTACTTAGCTCTGAACTATACTTAATGGTGGCTGTTTTGTTTGATATGGTTTTGAAAATTCTGATATGCTAAAGTGCAAAGGTTTGTTTGTAGGCTGCAAACCTGGAAAGAAAAAAGGTATTTTTAAAATTTGCATCTGAAGAGAAAGAATATCATAATCTCAAGAAAGCTTCAGAATAAAACTAGAATTTTTGCACGGTATGTCTGTGCAGCTGGAGATATAAGGAAATGCAAACACCAACTTGGATTTAAAGTACTTCTATATAAAACAGTTAAGGGAATATAGGAAATATGTAGATTACTTGAAAGCTTTTTCTGGTTTGTATTTAATTGTTTCAAGATTCCAGGTTGCTACAGCTCAAAGACACATCTAATTTCTAAGAAAAACAGAAGTGAACTTTCTTGAAGTCAAGCCTCAGTTTTCCAATCAGGGTCTCTGGGAAGTAGAATCATAAATCTGGAACATTGTAAGAATTTTTCCCATCATTCAAGGTCTAGCTACAAATCTAAATTACCAAGCTACTTGCGAGGTATTTTTTTTCCTGGTTATTAGGCCCTGGAACCTTGAATACGTGACCCTTTAAATGCTATCTGTGGTAATTTTAGCAGGAAATAGGAACATTACCCTTGCTGGGCTGATCAGTGTGAGTCACTTAAAACAAGTATCTGATGAAATATTTTTATGTAACAGACAAATGGAACATGCTCATGTTTATATGCTCATGTATACATTCCTGTGTATACCTGTACACATATCCATGATCTTGTATATCATTGCCCCTTTGTATCACTGCTTGGAACTGGCCAAATGCATGTAGAGCAGCGAGTGTAGAGTACAACCACCTGACACCTGGCAGGAGGTGAACATAATGAAGCACATCATACCAGCACTTGTGCTTCCTCTGCTGAGATTATTACAAGCATTTTACTTTCATTTGCAGTGCTCGGAGTGATCACAATGCTTACTTTGTGACCTGTTCTTCTCTGCTTTTCTCCTCCCCCTTTCCTTCCATGCACATTTGCACTGTTAAGCCAGAACATGAGTGCTGCATGGAGCTGGATTAATCAAAGTGTGCATTTCTCTGAAAAGTTGTATGATTACAGGACAGCAGGTGAAAAATGAAAGATGCTGTCAGTGCTTGATCCCTGATTAGGAGAAGGACAACATTGGTCTTGCTACTAGTAATATGTCTTCTAAAGATGAAAATGTTTAAATTATACCAAAGGATGCTACAGATATAACCTTAAAGCAACAGTTCCAGCTTTCTAAATACAGAAAGCCTCACAACCCTTAGCTGATAAGGGAAGGAGGGAGATACTAGTTGTGTATACAGTAGGTAGATCAAGTGTATGGTTAAACTACAAGCCAAAACACACTGAGAAATAACAGTTTCTCCTATGGAGACAGGCTGAGGAAGCTGGGGCTGTTCAGCCTGGAGAAAAGGGCTCCAGGGAGACTTTCTAGCGACCTTCCGGTACCTAAAAAGGGTCCTACAGGAAAGCTATGGAGGGACTCTTTGTTAGGGATTGTAGTGATAGGAGTAGGAGGAATGATTTAAAACTAAAACAGTGTAGGTTTAGATATTAAGAATAAATTCTTTTCTATGAGGGTGGTGAGACACTGGAACAGGTTGTCCAAAGAAGCTGTGGATGCCCCATCCCTGGAATGTTCAAGGCCAGGTTGGATGGGGCTGTGAGCAACCCGGTCTGGTGGGAGGTGGTCCTGTCCATGGCAGGGGGTTGAAATTAGGTGATCTTTAAGGTCCCTTCCAGTCCAAACCACTCTATGATTCTGTGACTTCTCATTGACTGCACTGCTGAAAAGTGGTATTAGGGAGGGCTATCTGATGGAGCATTTTGTTCTGTACAGCATGTTCAACTCCTCTCTTGTTGACTGGAAGACATCAACTAGCTGAAGGAGAAGCCAGAGGCCAAGACGAGCAACAGCCATTCCCCAGCACTTGGACTGGACAGATCTTCAAGTTTCTGCACACTTCTGCAAATCCACCACCACCCCAGAGCTGGGTACAATGGTCCTGCAGGACCTGGGTCAGTGTCTTTGTATGCTTTAGTTCAGTGTAAACTTGAAATAGTTTTGAGGTATCTCGACAGATAAGAAACCAGATCATCAACGTAGAACTTGATGTGAAGCAACTGATGAAAAAAATTTGCTGAATTTGTGTAGCGATTAACTGTCACTGTTCTTTTCAACTTCCATTGAGAAAGTGCTGGCTCTTGTGGCACTTCAGGTGAAAAGCCAGGTTGGTGAAAATGAGTTTCGTACCTCAGATGTACAAAATGAAATCTGAGGTATTAATTAGATCCTCCTGAAAGGAGCGATCTTTTCATCCAAACAGTCCAAAGATAAGGGAAGGCGGATGCTGACATGAAGCATTTCAACATGTTAAATGAAGGCTGGGGAGTAGGGGGCTGCATGTCAGGACTGCTAGAGTTTACTCCCAGAGTATTTCTTAGCAGGAGCCAGCAGTGGGCTGCATCAAAATGCCTTAGCTGTTCTCCAGAAAGTCCATCCGCAGAGAGGTTGGCTACAGACACCGTGAGAGCAATTGTGCCTTCACAGATGTAGCTTGGATTTCACTTAGCCAGAAAAGTTCTGAATTTCATTAGACCTCTGTTACAAACTTTGCAGCTCTGCCCCATCGCTAGGCCTTGCTCATTGTCATACAGGAACCAGAAAGTGAAACTGCCTTGGAAGGCTGACAGCAGGCTAGCTTTGCAGGCCAAGCTGAAGCAGAATCAGAAAGCAAAGTTTTAATTGTTGTTCAGTTACGTTGACTTCAGCTATAGTGTATTTGAGCCTAATAGTTGTAATCAAATGGTCTTGATAATGCTGCTGCCAATTTTTTTTTGTGGAGAAATTGACAGCAAAGACATGAAGTGCATCTCAAGATTCGGTTAAACAATACTTGCTTCCAGTAGACAAACTATTGACAAACACAGCATAAAAAGTAAAGTAGTTTAAGGGGGTATTTGTTGGATGCAACATAGAAGTTCTGTTTAACAGGGCTTTCAGTTTTTGCTTTTCCTTTTGAGCTTTCACTTGTGAAATAAGCACTTTTAAGGGGTTTTGAAGGTTGGTGTAAATGATCTATAAAATCAGATTTACACACTCTGGTTATTGTAGATCATGCAAACCAAACTAATTTATTCCTTAAATAATTTGAATATTAATGAAAGCATAAAACTCTTTTAAAGAAATAAGTGAAGATGCATCACCTTCAGAGTTCACGTTTGGATGGCTGTACAAAGAGTACTTGCATTTTCAGCCTCTTCAACTTTCCAGTACTGTCCTAGGACATACATCAAAACTAAATTTTCTCAAAACACTTTTTCTACTTCCCATTTCCCTTTGGAGCAGAGCAAAGACCACTGTGGAAGCAGCAGAAAAGGGCTCTTCCCATCTTATTTTGGCACTTCTCTTTTCTCACCCTGCTTGTGTTCCTCATGTGAACAAAAGGGAAAGAAGACTTAACTCCCCCTCCTCTCCGCCTTGCCCCTGACTCAAGGGTTTGACTGGAGCTTGGTTTCCTTGTGACTGGTATTGGGTGCTTTCACTGTCCAAATGTTGTAGTAGTATGCAAAAGACTTTATTTGCAGCTAGAAGTATATGTCTGACCTTAAAGGATTATGATTTAAGAAGGCAAACACTCTCTGAACAATAGAACAATTGCTTTTCTTATAAAAACACCTTCGTGAATCTGTATTTCTTTGCAAAGGTGTTGGTCTCCTCTCCCTAAAATGTAGGTGTGCTGACTGAGAGGGTAAAATCTGTCAGAAACTTCTCTTTAGAATGAGTTCCTATGGATCAGTGTGGAGCAACTCGCTGAAAATCAGCAAGCTGAAAACAAAGCTGATACCGTTCTCACTCTACCATTATCTGAAGAAAAAACTCAATTTTTTGTTTACCAGTTTACAGGCCTAATAGACTCCAGGAACTATCTATATTTAGCTAACAACTTTTAGATAAGAAGAGTTTTAAATAATGCCTCTGCATTTTAATTCAGAATTTCATGAACTCTAAAGCGAATCTTCTTATCAGAAGATGACAGAGCCTCTTTACAAATACTTGTTGCACAGAGTTTCATTTGCAATATTTCCTAACTTACTAAATATAGGAAACACCACTTGCTGTAAGGCAGAAAGAGGATGTGAAATTATTTTATGCTTGTCTTTGGAGGGAGAGCACATTACCTCAGTTGGTCTACCAGCCTGAGCTTGGCATGGGAAAAATAGATACTCTTGCCATGCCAGTACTTATATTATTAAAACTACATCAATTCAACGAAAAAGGAAAAAAGTGATAGTAGGCCAATGTTTGTTTGTTTCTTGACAAACTAGAATTTTGGTGGTTTATATGTGAGCATAAATTATAAAATTAGCCGTCATGAAATTTTAATATTTCGATATTTCTTTGTGAGATGTGAAAGTTTTTTTTTTTTCTTCTTCTTCTTCCCTATGCCTAATAGAAACTGAAACTGTTTTATTCCCATTGTGATGCAGTAGTTTATATACTGAGAATTCCTGGTGCTTTGGGAGCATCACAGCATGAACTGTTTCAGCATGATGGATTACAAGCTTTTCCTGCTCTTCCTTCATCATCATCTTCTGGCTTTTTTTGGCCATTCTATTGCACTATGTGCAATAAACATACTGTATGCCTTTATAAGGGTCCAGCAATATGTGTCTTGAAGCTTTCTGACTTGGTTAAAATAGCCAGTTTGTGCTAAATATCGTTGAGTGTTTATTACAGAATGTCCTGTGCTGAAATAGAAATAGAATATGAAACAAAAATGTTAATGAAACAAGTCTTTTTATTTCAGAGTGTTTAATTTCCCGGTGCTGTATTTCCTCTTACCTGTCTTTAAATCATTCTGCATTTCCTTGGCTCTCAGCCACAATTTCTCTTGCACAAGAGCCTACTGTTTACCTTGCTGTTGCTTTAAAAGTATATATTTCCATTATTTCTGCAGCTCTGTTAGCTGACTTTAATTATGCCCATTAACGAGAAGTGATAAAGAAACATTTGAAATTGCATAAATGACCATTTGGAATACTAATTTTAATCCATTAATGAAGTTGAAATGCTTAACTGAGCCTCTCTCACTTTTGCTCAGATCTATTTTCTGCAGTTCTCCTTCAGACTAGAAGCAGTCTGCCCAATTGTGAGGATTTTCTAAGAAATTTCTGAATACTGTACAAGTTTGGAGAATGCAAAATGAATATGTGATCTAAAAAAAATCAACCAGACAATCTCAAATTATTAGGTCCTAACTGTAGATCTTACATTCCCCTAAATAATCTGGTATTATTTTCATTTTTTTCTCTTCCACTCTCATTTTTATTTGCAATAAGTGTCTTCTGTCCCAGGACAGTAACAGTCTCAATTAAAAGAAAGTATAAAGTCAGGATGGATGTAGCAGGGAAAAGGTTGATAATTTGGTAAATTTGGATTTAAAGTAACTGTTATTGCAGAGTCTTTACCAGGTTGAAATATTTTGACAAGGATGCAGGTATAAAAATCAGATTTTCAGCACTTCTACTAAAGGAGCAAATAATCAAGGCGTGTACTTTCACAAGACAATACATTGAAAATGTTGCTGGGACAATACTTTAAAAATATATTTTAAAAACTTGTTTCAGGATACAGCTTTGTGAGATTTTCACTGTTACAGAAATCTTTATATGCTACAGAAAGCTCTCAGAAAAGTTAATCTCTGCTTCTAGTTCACTTTTTAAAAATATTTCAAGATTAATAATTATTTTTCTTTAAAGAAAAATTTAATTTACTGCATGTACTAATCACTGTGTTGTTCTTGTGATGCGAGGATAAGCAAAGACAACCAGTGTATCTTTAGATAGTCTTATATTTGACTATCCTCATTAGGAACTTGTTACATTTTGTGTCGGCTTAGTGTGTGTGTGTGTGTGTGTGTGCACGCGCACACGTGCGTAAACATAACTAAAATGAAGAGCTTACAAGCAGGGAGCTGTGGCGTGGACCCTGATGTGCAAAGTAAGGCTGTGGGATCAGTCTGGCTTTCTAACTATTCCAAATTCAAAGATACCTATTATGAGCTGAGATTATAGGAATCTTCTGGGCTCTCTTAGCTTTACAACGGTAGCTTCTTGACAAGTCACTGAGGAAGAAGTAATGCCTGCCACATGCTTGTCTTTGGAGACATGTGTCTAAACCGTTTGGACAGCCCCAGAGAGAAAAATCATGTCAGAACTTGGAGAATGGTAAGAGATGGGCTATCAGAAGATGACCAGCAGCATTACTGCAAGCAGACCAGCCTTCTAGGTAAATATTTGTGGTTTATGCTGGTAACTACCTTGCTGAGAGGCTTTTTTCTGTTTCTATACCATAATGACTGCAATCAGCTGTGGGAATACATTTTTATCCACAAAAATAGTTACAGTTTGGATGTTACAAAGGAATTTGGTATAAAGTCATCTGTTTGAAAAGATGAACACAAATACTCTTGGATATGAGCACCGTCATCTGACATTGCAAAAACACTGGGAGGATTTGCCAGCCATAGCTAATAGTATAAGCGAATCTGGCATCCTAGGTGGGAAGCAGTCTGTGTGGAACAAGAACATCTTGCTAGACTACTTGGAAAAAGCTGAAAAAATGAGCAGAGAACTCACAGAAGGCTCAGAGGTATCATCTTGTAGAAAGGCAGCCTAAAACACAGGTTCAGTAATCCACTCTGACACTGGTCCTGGCTTTCTCCAGCCAGAACCACACTGAAAAAAAAATAAATAAATCCCCCACTCTGTTTCAGAATAAACAGGCATCTCTTTAAGTAAGCACACAGGAAACAGTGTCCAAGAGATAGGGGAACGTCCAGTGAACAGTGATAAAGTATGTGACTGCTTTTTTGAAACCAAAATGGAAATAGTTTGGGAAAGATTGTTTCTATAGGCTTTTTCTTTCTTTTTGTGTGTGTGTGTGTGTGTGTGTGAGCGTGGGCTGGTGTTACTATTACTTTGACTCATGTTCTCTCAGGCTTTCTGTAAACATGGCACGACTATGACTTTCCATATGTGGCAGGTAAGACAGCATTTCCTGCAGAGTATCATGTGTTATATGTAATATATATATTTATATGGCTGTATATTATTTTATATATACATTTATATACATTAGTTTATGTATTTATATATAATACAATTTGGGAAAAATAGCTAACAGCACAGAGTTCAACAAGGAGTGGTCCATGGGTAGCAAATATTTAAATAATTGTTCTGTCCCTCCTATTTATTTTCCCTTTCAAACCGAATGATGGAAGGATAAGAAATCCTTTACGCCGTGCATAAAAACGTTTATTTGATGTTGCCTGCATAACTTGTAATGAACTCATTCATAGTGCAATATCCGAAAGCTATAAAGCTAAATTCTGAGCTGTTCTCAGAATCTAGCCCTCCTTCAAAACCAGGAGGAGGAGCAGATGTTCAGCAAAAATCTGATGCAATGTTTATGGGTACACTGTCTAAAGGAGCAAATTCTAAAGGGCGTGTTAAACAGAGCTGTTCAAGAACACCCATTTCAGAATTGCTATGCCTAATGTTGTCCCAGAATGATTTTAGGTGTAAAAAAGAAGCAAGTGCCTGGCAATTCTGAGAGCATATCATAGATGTGTTGCTCGTTTTGGGCCAGATTGTGAATAGTGCCTCAGGGATACCAAAATCTGATCTCTGTCCTGAACAGGTACAATATAGATCATGCAGACAACATATGAAATGAAGATGTCAAATTATCATTGCCTGAGGGCTGATAGTAGCATAGCAGTATGCCTGCACAAAGAGATGCATTGTTTACTCTTGAGCTTCAAATAATTTGATCCAATATGACATATTAAGTAAAAAAGGCTTCTGTCTTCAAGAAATGTTCCTTGGCAATTGCAAACAAGCTTGAAAAAGTATGTGCAAAATAGATTCTTTAGCAAATACTCAACACAAATTTAAAAGTAGTACAACATATATTCTTTAGCATGGACAATGTTTTCATGGTTATCCCATCAAATTTATTTTACAGGGTGAAATGCATTATGGAGGTGGTGCCCTTGATTTAAACAGAGTTGCCCTTGGGATGAATTTGTCCTGTGTCTCATAGTGTTTGCAAAGGCGTGTGACTTCGGATTTGTGGAACTGCTTAATTCTGATGTGCAGCCATGGTGAATGTGGATGTAACAGAGCTGAGTCATAGGAAATGACTTCCATGCAAGGAAAATTATGCAAAACAAAGAAAGTGTGCTTAACTTGTCATTTAAATCCAAGTGATGAATGCAGTATCTAGATAATTTCATTTTTATTGAACTATGTGCTCTTTGCTTTGAGGCCTCTGGACCAAAAAAGAAAACAAAGGTGGGTTCTCAAAAATAAGGTTCCTTGAGAAAACTAATTTACACAACATTCTGTAAACACGTTAGCATCAGGTTATGCAACTATGGAGAACACCACCTCCTAAATTAAAATAAACATGCCCTAGTTACAATTCTTTCCAATGAATGCTAAAGTGACACCACATTGCATTTGAAAATCTGGACTTGGAAGTAGTGTAGGGTGAAGAAGATGAATGCCCCATCATTATTTGGCTAAACTTTCAGGAAAGCAAACACAGGGTGAAACCTAGCAGTAAGAAATCATATGGGGAGCAAAAAAAAAAAACCAAAAAAACAACAAAAAAAAAGTGGTTTCAGGGTGCACTGGTAGCTTTTGGTAGCTGTCCTGCACCAGGAGTGACAGCTTTCAGGTAGCACAGGCCCTGTAGGTGCGTAGCGTACATGTCGATTCTGGCTATTATTTTGTACTTGATGGCAGACACAGTGTGCCGCAGTCTTTTGGGGGCATCCCATGACAACCCAACCTGAGACAAATTTATTTTGTCTGCGGCTGTATGAAAACCCTGCTCATACTCCGGTTCCTGCTACTCCTGGTCGCCACTTTCTCTTTCTTGTCTTCCCTATCTCTCTACCTGTGGTACTAGGCAGAAATAGGGAACAGCTCCGAGAACACTCTGTGGGGGTTGAAGCATGAAGTTTCCAAGTCCCCTGTGTGGATGAAGTGTTTGTGCTCTCTCTGCCTCTCGGGTAAATAGTGGTGGTTTTTATGGCGAGACTCTACTTTGCTCTGCCCTTCATGGCAGTAGGAACCAGCTCCTCCCCAAAGAATAGTAGGGGATTTTGAAGCCATTCGGGGGCAGGATGTGACATGATGCGCACACCATCTTTCTCTTTCTCTCTCTCCCTTGCCCTCCCTCGTGTTATTTAGGAGGGAGGAAATAAAGCAGAATTCTGTACTGACAAGAGCAAGAAGCTACACACGCCCTGAACCACCTCCCAGTAAAGCTATGTACAAGCAGGAAGCTACGGAGCAGTTTATGTGGCCTACGTGGGTACCTTTTACTCCTCCATTATTGCTCATGCTTGTCCTGTCTTAGATGTATTTGAAAACCGTGGCCTGTTTTTGCATGTTGCCCACTCCAGCCTAATTCACTGCCTTCCTGCCTGACTTCATTCCTTGTGACTTCTGCACAAGCAGGTACAGCCCCAACTTTCCCTTTGGTTTTGTTTGAAAGTGGGTGAAATTGTCAGGGAAGGGAAGTCTGCTGAACCATGCAGTCAGGCACAGGCAGATGAATGTTCCCTTCCTTGCTTTTGCCTACACAGTGTATAAGACCTGGCCGAGCAGGACAGCTGCTACGTGATGATGCCTTCAGAAGTATGAAATGCCTTGTGCAGCAGTGTTGAGGATCACACCGCCCCTGGTGCACTCTGATCTGATGCTTTTGTGCTCGCCACAGCGCAGCTTAAAAACCAGACCTTTAGAAACACCTCTTAGTAGAAAGGATGTTGTCAACAACTGGGAAGGCTGTGAGAGAGCTTGGTCTTTTCCGGCGACCTCTGAGATTGTTTGGGACCTGGTTAGGGCTTTTGTACCACCTAGGATCAGTCTCTGAATAACCGCAGTGTTTTTCCTGATGCTTTATGAGAAGTTGTGCAGGAGGCATTTGCAGCAAGGACATCATGTTTTAATTCTTTGTACTCTGAATTCCCCTTATTTCCTCTGTATGTCAAGGACTTGATTCCTTACTAATTTTGGGGATAAAACAGGAGGCCAGGGGGACAAACAACATCTTGATGTCTGTAGATGCATGTTAGTAATTACTGCTGTGAGCTGTAGGAGGTTCATATTTGTCTATTCCTTTGTCACCACCTACGATTTGTAGCACAAAACTTTATTTAAAACTGCAAGAAAATATAAATGACTTCAGTGTACCTTTTTGCAATGCATTTGTGATCTTTTCCAAAGGTTTTAGGTATAGTCTGAAGGGAAAATTATTAGCAATTCGTTCTTTTTTAATTACTATTATTTCAGTTGTGACACAATTGCCCTTTGAACTGGTGTATAATTGTACAGACATTTATGCTAATTTAACATCTGTACTGTACATAGGTGATAGGTAAATCAGATAATGATTTACCTGGACTAGAATAGTTCAGTTGGAAGAGACCTTCATCAGGTCCAACTGCCCGGGCACTTCTGGGCTAGCCAAAAGTTAAAGCACGCCATTGAGGGCATTATCCAAAAGGTCTGGGGCATCAACCGCCTGTCTAGGAAGCCTGTTCCATGTCTGACCCCCCTCACGGTGAAGACATTTTTCCTGACGTTCAGTCTGAACCGCCCCTAGCGCTGCTTTGTGCCATTCCTGTGTGTCCTGTTATCTGGTCCCAGGGAGCAGAGGCTGCCACCTCCCCTTCTGCTTCCTCACCTCAGGAGGTGGCAGAGAGCAGCGATGTTGCCTCAGCCCCCTTTTCTTCAGACTGGGCAACTCAGTTATCCTCAGCCTCTCCTCGTAGAACTTCTTACAGGCTTTTTGTTTGTTTTCCCCGCTTCATAACTTACAGAAGAAGAAGACTTATGCTTCTGTGCTATTTTAAATGTCATTTTAGAAATCCTTAATAGTAAAATTGATGGTTCTGGCTTTGGTTCTTTCTGGCTCAGGGGAAGTGTAGCTCTATAGTTATATACTGACATAATCATTTGGCTGATTAAAAATTAAGGGGTTTATTTTACAAGACCATTGCTTAACCTGTGAGTAAATAAATCCTCTACCTCCCCCAAAACCTGGATTTGCCCTGGGGAAGAAGCCTGCAGTCTGTGTAAGAGAAATTTCATAAGTTCTAGTAGCTTTAAAGAGATTTGTCATTCATTCTCTCTCAAGTAAGAGATGGAGTACAATCCATTTGTGTAGCCATAATATAGTAACCTACAGAAGGTTGCAGACTGATTCTATATTTCTGCTTAGATGCAAACTTTCTTTTGTGTAACTTCTAGCTTTGTGTATGTATTTGATAATTACTACTTTCAAAGGCTCATTATGAGGGAAGAATACGTGAGAGAGTTTGCTTCTTGTCACACACTTCCTTCCTCCTTCTTAGACCAGGTACGCAGCTGTTTTAAGGACTTGGTGAGTGAAATGCACACGGCGAGTTTCAGTAAAATATCAGCTTATTAATTAGAGTCTTTGAAACGCAGTGTTTTTAGTGCCATGATATCCGTTATTTCTTCTTCAGATGTCCAAATAGACAAATGTCAAATAGGCAGACTACTGAGATTTGTATTTTAAATGCATTGCAAGCAGATGGAATATTAAAACATCTGAGACTAACCTAAAATCAAAGGCACTACGTATTTTTTGTGAAGGGTGTTTGTTCTCCCTCAGATACAGGGCAATTGTTAAACTTGCAAAACAATGCCCACTGAAATAGATTTGCTGAATGGAGTGTCTGCTCTGGGAAAGAGATTTTTCTTTGCGCTTCACTAAGACTTGGTATATAGCTTGAATCAGTGAGTTTCATTTGTAACCTTAATCAGTAATTTTAACAGCTGATGATGGTTTATAGTTCCTCAGCTATTAAATGAGAGTAATAATAATATGCAATAATGGTATGATGGCTAGAGTGTGTGACGTTATCATTAAGTAATAATGTGATAAGTTGCAATTTTTAAATGATGTGAAGGCTTTTTTAAATATCACACAGCCAGGAAAGGTCCACTATGAAGGAATTTTTCTTGAGGAGACAGCTGGAGAAGTCAAGCAGAGGTTGTGTACAACTGCTGGGGAATGTCAGGTAGACATGGAGCCTGGTTCTTGTTGAGAGCCTTTGTACAAAATTCTCCGCTGTGTTCAATGCACTATATTCATCAGCTGGGACTCTTCAGTATTATGGTTTCATCCAGAATAACAGGGACTAAGATGTCAGTGATGCAGACAGTATATGGCTATATTCCAAGTTCAACTTATGACAACTCTAGAATGATGGAGTTATTTATATATCAAACCTGGTGTCTCTGGAGTGTCAGACTTACGCAAGTTTCATTCTGAACACATTTACAATATCATTATTGTACTGCTTAATGGAAGCTAAGATTTTGGCCTGTGTTATAGGACTTCACTCCATGTTGGATGTGTAGAAGTTGGATTTAATCTTATGAGGAGTTTGATTCACTTATATTATCTAAATGATTATGTGAATATGTGCAACATTTTAAAGTATGATGCTTTAGGAAGTCTCTCAAGTATTTATGACATGAGCAATAAACACAATGACATGAATAATAAACACAAAATTTGTGGGACAGTTGGACCAGATGATCTTGGAGATCTTTTCCAACCTTAGGGATTCTGTGATTCTAAATATATTATCTTCATTTCCTTTTTAATTTCATGACAGCATTCTTTTAAAAACTTTGAAGCTTCTAATAATTAAAAAAAAGCAATTCCAAGATTTATTCCCTTTGTAAGCTACCAGGCATTGGTTATCCAGTTCTTGTATCTTAGCTCAGTGAATATAGTGGGGTAAAAGCCTTTGGTCTATCTTGCACCTACTCCAGGAAGTGGATCACAATCCTTTGGCACTGTCATGGTAGAGAATTGCATGGAGAATACCTAATTAAGAACTGACCAGCTCAGAAAGCAGAATTAGATGACCTCTATCCACTTGTTGGGTATTACTGTCATGCCTAGAATTGCATCTTTATATTTCAGAAAGATTCAGAAATATATCTCTTTATGAAGGCCTGTTGCCAGAGCAAGGGTTTTGTTGACCGATTGTTTGGGTTTCTCTTTCTCTCAACAGAAATCTCAAGAATTATAGAATCATAGAATCCGCAGATGAGAGGTCTCAGTGAAATGTATACAGTAGAAAAGTGAATGTGAAGAAAAAGAATGACTGTTTGTTGCGTCCAGTCCTTTGAAAAGTTAAGTCTTGTTAGTTCCTCAGTAGAAATGGCTGAAAACAACTTGTTTCATTTGAATTAAGGAAGCTGAGCATTACTGCAGCAACTTAAGAAAAACCCTGTTGACTTCCTGGAAACTGAAAGAATTTTTTTTGAAGAAGTATTTGTCTCTGACATCACTAAACTGCATAGCAGGTTTGTGAGTGGTTAGTTTGGGGGTAACAGAGGAAGCGACTCCTTCACAGATAAGCAGGCAGTGTAATGTATGTGCCTGGTTATTCTCCTTTTTGGTTCAAGTTTTGTTGAGAAATTATTTTGCAGACAGATAACTCTTATTTTGCTTTCCAGTGAGAGACACATGCTGCTTCATAAGGATACGCCAGATTTCCAGAAGTAACCATGTCTTTGTGGCTTAAACTCTTGGCATTTGGCATTGCCCTCCTGTGTCAGGATCAAGATGCTTTTGTCAAAGGTAGGTAGCAACTGCTATTTCATTCTCTAATTTCGATCCCGTAATGTCCTCTGTAGAACTAAAACAGATTCAAAACTTTGTAAAGTGGAGAAATAAGATATTTATTCAGCAGCTAGAATGCAATTATTTGCAATGGTGTCAGAACCTGGACCGAGAAGATTGATGCATAACGTACACGGCTAAAATGTCGTCTGTGTGGTCATTTGATTTGTGTTTTTTTTTTTTAAGAATAGCTTGAAAAGGATTTGTGGTTGTATTTAATATGAATACATTCAGATCTCGTAGGCGAACATATTCAATATAACCTTTATGTTTGTTTTCATCTCACAATGCAGTACTTTCTCTGTGTTTAAAACCTTCAGAAAAATCTTCCCATCCATTTAAGCTGCTCCCTGATCTTAGAATCTACTTATAGTTCCTCAAATTTTGATTTGTATTGCAGTGGGGTTAAGAAAAAAATCTCAACATTGTAAGTTAATTTCTATATCTGGGAAATTATTTTATAGTTAATTAATTTATGAAAACTACCTTTTAAAAAAACTTTCAGAATTGTAGATATAGATATTAGCCCACTGCATGTGAACTTGTCACAGATACTGTAAGTAGCAAGAAAAGTAATTAATTTTTAGGTAGTACTCTACATAAAGATAATAACTTTATGGACCTATGTTTAAGAAGACATTTTTGTAAAAAGAATGTATAGCATTTTATGTTCATGTACCTGCCATCAGTTTAGTTAGTTAATGTAATTAGGGATTATAGCAGACATTTTTTTTTCCATTAAGTAATGTTCATCTTAAAAGTTGCTAATAACACGTATTCTGAAATGATAGTAGATTATATGCAGCACTGAAACCTCTTCTCACATACGTATGTTTTTTATCATCATGTCACTGTAGAAACTCCAGGCTAATAGTGATGCGAGCAGAAAAATTATCTGCCTTTAGTTAATAACTAGCAAAGAACCTTTAAAGTCCAAGCATTAGTTTTCTTATCCTTCAAAGTCCCCGAAGAGAACCAGCACTGAATAAAACTTGTTAGTAGATTATATTATAAGAAAAGTGAATGCCGTACAGTAAAGGAAAAGCACCAACTCTTCTTCCTTTTTCTTTTTCTTTTTCCTTTTTCTTTTTCTTTTTCTTTTTCTTTTTCTTTTTCTTTTTCTTTTTCTTTGAATCTGCTGTCCTACTTTCTATTTTATATGTCTTTTTCTAAGACTTCCCATCGGTCCCTTTTCTTCAAAAGGGCAGGTTAGTGTCTGCTCTCTCACAGCTAGCTCCGCAGTCAGTTGATGTGTTAGCTAACAGAGAGGGCTGGAAGACTTAAAGAGGGTTAGCGGTATTTTACTTCAAATAGTAGTTATTTTCTTGGTCTGCACACAGCAGTCTCGCTTGAGCGAGTTCCTCTCCTTTTTTTAAAAAAAAAAAAAAAAAAAAAACCACAAACTAACAGAAGAGCATTGGAGAAATGATGTTTTAACTCTTCATTAGGACACTTAAAGCAATTAACTGTCTGATGCTACACTGTCAAGTACTCAACCTCATAGACCTTGTTTTCACTGCCTAGTTTGGCACATGCACTTGTGAGAACACAGAGCTCCTCTCCTGTCTGGTATTACACTTTACATTTATGACCCATCTGCCTAACTTCCTCTTTTCATTGAATTTGGACGTGGGACCCCTTTATATAAATAATGGTCAGAGTGGGAAGGGTAGGAGCAGGTGTCTCAGAGAGGTTGATTCTTCCATCAGGGTGACAGAGGCCTTATATCTCATCTTTGCTGCGTAGTTTACTCTGCTTGGTGGCTAGGGGCTACTGAGCAGTCTTCTCCGAAGGACTTTTTTTATTGGAGGATAAATGTTAGGAAATGTTGGTGTAGGCTTTGGTTTTATGGCAAGAACAATTTTCAGACACTTATTAATAAGAGTTGGGTGTGCTTTGGGACTTGTTTTCATATTAGTATTTTACTCCAAGAGCATTGTAAGCATTTGGACTGCTGAAGTATCCCATCAAACTCATCAGAGCTTTGTGCACTATTTATTAGTCTTTCATCTTCACCCGCTTGGCGTAGCTAGCTATCTGAAAATCTTTAGTAGCCAGCTGCATGCTTCTTTAAAATCTTCAGTGTGAAATTGATAATATAATACTTTCAAATATCTAGGCTGACTTGATTCTCTTTTTTGAAAAGCTAACATAACTGATGCAATGCAACAACATTGGCTTTGCAACACCAACAGCAGAACAAAACAATCAAAACAACAATAAAAAAATCCTTTACTCCCATTAAGTAATAATAATAATAAAGAAAGCAAAATAAATGCTTGCAGAACTAGCACTTTTTTCCCATTAGCTTCTTAATTTAGGTTTCTCACCCACAAAATTATTAGCAATTTGACAGCTCTCAAAAAGCTTCCCCTGCTGCCGTGCCACTTCCTTTATTTCAGGAAGTTAAAAAACATTGCTTGGTAGTTTTCGGTGTGACTTTTTTTACTCTCCAAGTAAAAAGTATGGAGCTTCAGCAGGCATGCAGAAATCTGAGGCCATGGAGTTCCTGACAGCTGTGGAGGTTTCCACCTAGAAGTGTTATGTTTTCTTTGCAAAGTCATCAGCTTCTGTATAGATCATGCTATGGTTTTGACTTTCTGTGTAAAGGTCTATTCCTTTGGAAAGAGTCTGGCAGATGTAATTTTTACGTGGCAGAGCTTTGTAATATTGGCTCCTTTTCTCTGTACAGTAAAGGATAAGGGGAATTGCGCAGGCAGGAGGATAGGCATTAAGGTAAAAGAAAGTGAAGTGAGATTTTCCTCTAACAAGCACCCCACTGCATGTTCCCTTTTGGACTGCATCATATTCTTTATTTCAGTGGTGAACTTGAGGCTTTCTGAAATACATGTCTCAAAGTCCCGTGGACAGGGACCTGTTAATAATTGGAAACAAATCACCTGCTTTTCACATCTTGCACACTTCAAATACTTCAAGAGTTGATGTCTCTGCATGGGGCTGCAAGCAGTCCTGCTCACTTCCTGGGCTGGCTGAGACGCAAGCCAGTTCTAAACTGGAAGCTGTTCAGTTTGATTATGGTGGAGCAGGATGCTTGTGTTAATCTGAGCACAGTATCACACCCATGTGGCTACATGGTTTCTGGGCTAGAATTAGCTACAGACTTTGACCAAATGTGTAATTTTTCTTCACCGGTTCACCTGGTCCTACACAAACAGAATAAGCTGATGGCTGCGTACTGTGGGATATTGATTGGTAACTGCAGCTAGGGCAAGAGATAGCAGTTCAGAGCTAACGGGTCTTTCTTACATAGTATGGAAATTATGTTTGCTAGTCATTCTGTTTTCACTCACGTCAGTGTATTGACATAGAGAGAATGTTTTACCACTATAAACCTAAAGCCACAAAGCTGCCATGCAGAGAATCATTTCAGAGAAAATCCTGCTCTCAGTGGCAGGGTGTATTGGAACCATTTCTTCTAGTTTTAGTTTTTCTTTGGTGAACGTAAGTTTATACATTTTGATTCTGAACAACATATCAATAGTGGATAGGTTAGAAAAATCATGTATATAACAAGGCAGAGGAGACAAGGAGGAAACAGGATGAAGTGACTTTTCAAAATATTTATTGTATTAGGAATCAAGCTGTATTGTCTGACTTCAGTGACCTACCTGCAAAACTGTCTGCCTCCTTGAGAGTGTGCGTCTGTTAAACAAGTAGGCAACCTCCACACTGAAACTGTGAATATGTTCTGTGTGGCACATGGAAATTATCCTGTTCTCTTTTTTATTGCAGATGCATTGTGGTATGCTCTGTACCATTCTGGAAGCAAGCAAAGGAGAACAGCAGGCTGTGAAAATATTCTGTCCTCTGTTTATATTCTCGGTCTACTTTTAAGAGTTACTATTAACAGGCATGTATCTGGCCAGCCAGGCAGGCAGAGCAAGTTAACCGACACTGAGCTGTCTGCCGTGTTGGTATGACTTTTCTTCGCACTCATTTAACTACCTTGTTTAGCATTAGCTCGAGTATCTCCGTATTACCTTGCATGTTGCAGAACACATACCCCGAGCCTTGCTGCTGTCCCTCCCCCTAGTTGCGGTGGCTGTTCCTCCCGTGCTGCTGGCCCTGGGGGTGAAGACCACAGTGCGCTGGGGTGGCTGCAGTGATGACACCCCAGACAGCTGTGCAAAGAGGCAGTGCGGGAAGGTGTCACGTGCTGGGCAAGGCTTGCTAGCACGTGAATGCTTTTCAAACCCTAGCAAGAACTGCTGTGCATTACGGGAATGTTAACACGCTAGGGTTGGACAGGATGCCCGTGGGCTTCTCAGGACTGAAGTGTACTTGAGCTGACTGCTGAGGCTGGGACTGCCAGCCCTGCCTGGGAAACAGTGGTTGTCCCTGAGCTTTCTGCGTTGTGTGAAGTTGTCTGTTGTTTGTGTTTATTCATCTTTAATTGTATATAACTAGAAATCAAACACTCACTTCTTTTAGGCAAACTTACGAAGTACAGAACATCAAAAAACATTTTGGGGGGTGTCTACTCTCTTCAAGGCAAAGATTAGACCCTGAATTCCTTCTGTGCAATCACTGGTAAAAAGTCTCAAAGCAAAACTGACTTCCCCCTGTAAATACCGAGATTAAAGTAATCTAAACACTAGTAAAGACTCCCCCCACCCACCCCCTCCCCATTTCAGACTGCTGCGCTGTGTGTCCTGATACATTTCCAGGCTATCCATACACTTCTAAACAGATCATGTTCAATGTTCAGTAACATTTACATCATTTTATCTATTTCCAGGCTTCCTTCTGTTTCAAGTAAAGCAGTCTGGGGCCCTCAGTGCCAGGATTTTAGAACCTAGCTGTGAGCAGTGCCAGCTTATATTATCCATCGCGCTGCAGATAGCTATCAGGGTCTGCTCCTTTTCTGTTCTTTTATGCTGCTGCTTTGCAGTACTTCCACAATAAGTTCTTCCACTTAATTCCCTCTGTGTCAGTGCCTCCTCAGGTAGCCTGCTTGCTTAGTTTTTAATTCTCTGCTTTCAGAGACTTCTGTTACAACCTGTCTGTTCTTCATTCATAATCCCACTGCCCTGCACAGAGCTCTGGAGGTATCTTTTGTTGTGCATGAATATTTTTTGTTGTTGTTGCAAAAATGTGGACACCATGGAGCAATATTTTTAATTGCCTTTGCAAATATATTTTTTCCCTGACAAAATAAAAATAAAAATCAAACTAGCTGTGTCTAATAGAAAAATGAAGCCATACAGAGATGCTTTCTGTACAGCATATAAGCAAGTAGCTTTTTGTTATATGAAGCTTATACTTTCTTATACGACCTGACAGATTTTACACTCAGGGAAATGTAGTACAATACAGAATCTCAGCTAAGATGGTACAAAAGCATATGGCCAGTAAAGCCTTTCCAGCTTATCGTATACATTGCTAAGGCTATGAGGGGAATATTTAATGTGTTTTTATCTCCTGAACTCTTTCTGGGTGTTTGTGACTTAAAATGTATGTAGGTGGAGAGAAGAGTAAGATAAATGGCAGAACATATTCAAGCTTTTAGAATAAGATGTAAGAGACAGAAATCATTTGTAGTCTAGGCTGTCTCAGAAATTTATGGTGTGAACAGTTGTCTTCATTTTTCCAGATCTGTTACATCATCTATAAAGCTGAGGGCACTAATGGTTATCATATTGCAACATACAAAGTCATAATTCCTTAAATATTCGGAGCCATGCTTGTCCTTTGCAGCCTGTAAGTTACCCCAAATTAATCTGAATAAACTTTTAGAGTTCATTAGAATATTTTGAATAGTGCATCTGAGCAAAGAAAATGAAAAGCATGAAACAAATGATGTGCATAAAGTTCTGATTTTTCTCCGTTCTAAAGCACAGGTGTTGTCAACAGGGAGTTGACATTTTTGTGCTAAATAAGAGCAACCCAAACTGTGCTTAATGTCAGCAAATCTGAAATTCTCTAAAATGCAATTGTGTCCAATGTAGTCTCCATTTTAACCACTGCTGGATGAAAGAACTGAAGTCAGTGAGCCCTTGAGAGACAGAAACAGAGCTGCCAGCTTTTTACTTCCATTGTCTGCAGGTGAGGTGAGGTCAACATGTGCCAAGTGGACCATAGTTGCAAAAGGCTTCACCTTACAAAGCATCCTCCCCACATAGGGGTAAATACTATACGGAGTCTTTCTAGCAATTTAGGTGTTTTGGAAGTTGTAGTAGTAACATTTATAAATGTAAGTCAACTCTTCTAGAGAAGTGCTGGCCAAGCTGAATCCATTTAAAATCATATGCTCACAAAACAGAAGGAAAGATGGCCAATATTGCTGCAATTCAGTTTATCTTCTTGACATACACCTCAGATGTCCTAAAACACATACAGAATCACATGCATGCATTAGATAAATCTTTTGTTTTAAGGAGTTTTGGTTAGAGCATCTGGAGGATTTCTCTGTTCATAATATCACTCTTGGAAACATTCAAATAACAATCAAACTTTTATTTTTTAAATGGTATGCAATGGCAGTGATAGAATATTGCCCTAGGTCTCTTGGAAGCAATATACAAGCTCCCCCGTCCCAATAATATTTCCCATATGTGTGAATTTGTATGCCTGCACAAAGTATCTGTGTATGCGAGCAGAGAGATCAAGTTTATGGTACTTGAGTCTGCCCAATATGTGCACGAAACGGTTTGGCCTTGTTTGCAGTTTCATTAATGCTTCTGTGCTCAACTGTGCTGGCTCAACAGAACTGAAAGACTTTTCTACATCCTCCACACCTGCAGTCTGGTGTTCTGGTCTGGAGTATGAAATGTGGTTGAGGTTTGGGGAAAGATGTGAAAAAGCAGTAAGGGGTATGCGTTAGTGCGACTCAGTGGCATCGTGTGTCTCAGTAGCATTTCTGGTTTTGCAGCTCTAGTCTGCTAATCAAAGGGCTTAGAAATAAGCGTTTCGAAGAGCCACACAATGCACTCATTTTCACTCTGAGAAAATGTTAGGAATTAATAATGGCTTAACCTAGCATCCACTTGAGCTGAAATATACTTTCGGAGAGCAGAATGACAAAATAGGTCTGAGTTCAGAAGCTTTGCAGTGGAATTGTGCTGAATATGAGACGCAGTTCAAGCAGATGAACGTGAGATCTGTAAGGAGTTACTTATCCTTAATACTGATGGATCAAAGTTTTGTAAAACTTGGAGGTGAAACTTCCATTAAATACAGAGGTGTTTGGCCTCCTAAATTTGCCACTTTATACTTTTCAGAAGATAGGCCTGTTTGCCCATGGAGATTTTGAGGTGATAAAATAGAGGGGATTTGTAAGGGCATAATGTTCATGGGAAGCTCACCTACAGATGCCTTTGAATGAGTGCTATGTTCATTGGAAATCACTGAACTGTTCAGGAGAAAAAGTTCTCACAAAAATTCCAAGATTTGAGGATCAGATTATTATGAAAGATACTAAACAAGCCACAGCTGCTTTTGTCTTCCTACTATGTATAATGTTGGACTTAAGGGCCTACTAAATTAAGATGCAATGTTCCCACCATTCTGATTAAATGAAGTGTTTGGAGCAGTAACTGTTTGGGTTTTACTGTTGGGAAGAGAGCTGTTTATGTGCGAGTAATTCTGCTTGAGATGTCAACAAGTGTATTATCATTGCAGGAGTGTGCCTTAAATGGCGAGGGAAAGATTGCCTACAAACCACAGCTTCTAAAAAACACTCTCCACTGAGCAATGAGGACATTTTAAAAGTAGCGCACGTGTCAGACACGCCATTTTCAGCTGCTCTCTCTGCAGTCGATGCTCTTAGTTTCTCTTCGCAACAGAACTGCTGCTTACCTAAGTTTTGCCTCAGTGGTGACATCAGTGGAAAGTCTGCAAAGGCAAGCCTTTGAAACTTTTAAAAGTGTTACAGGGTTTATTTTATCTTTGTGGTTTATACTGTGTTTTAGTTTTTCAATTTTCTTTGGCTTTATATTAAAATAAGAATATATATATATATATATAAACCTACCTTTAAGTGCTGCTTTCCTGTTTCTTTCCCTGAGAAAGCTGCCCAGAGGAGACACCCCTGGTTTTGGCTGTCAGTTCCAAAGCACTTGAGAGCAGTTTTTCCGTAGTAGAAAATCTTCAGATTTTCAGAAGACCTCTACATGTTGGTCACTGAGATAATGTGAAAAATTTGGGAGCGCAGCTGCAACTTAGTCTTTTCTGAGAGTTTTGCTGCAGCTGTGAATACTGAACACTTGGAAAGTCAGGAGGGAGCTGCTCGTGTGTGCGTGTGAGACCTGTGTGTGTAGTCAGGCTAATGACCTCAGGCATGATCAAGCATTCCTCTTGGGCCAGGTGCTGTACTGACAGAGGATGAAAGACAGCGTTGTCCACAAAGAGTTTGATCTGATTCTGGACAGCATGGACATATCTTAAAAAGGAATGGTACATCTGAAAGACGGATGAGGGGAACAAGCAATAGCAGCACATGTGCCCAGCCAAATGCCTTGCCCAATCCCATGTTACTTTTTTTCTGAGAAAGGAACGTACACCACCTTATTCAGAGGAGCACATGACTGAATAAATTATTCGCTGGATCCAAAACTAACTCTCCTACATAGATCCATGTATTGAAGTTCTCACACTTTGCTCTTACAACTTCTTGATGTTGACAACAACTGATGCAGCTTTTTCATGGCAGATTATTCTTAATGATAAAATAGCCCAAGGTTCTGCTGCTCTAAAGCTCTTTTTTTTGCTAGATAGAAATAATAAAATCAGTTCACATATGAAGGCCCTGTATTTGTTTGTAATGTTTATTTTCTCCAGCAGTTTAATCCTTTCATTAACAAATTGTATTCTCTAACCAGTGAGTGAAATATGGAAAATAAACAACAGAATGTGTGGATGATGTGTTACAAACACACACTCACACTTTTCTTTGGGAAAGTGTATAATTTCACCCTTCTGATACTCAGTTCTTGTAACAGCTCATCCTCTTTAGATAGAGTATCTAATGTGAATAGCATCTGCATGTGAAAAAGAGGGACCGCATTTCATCTTCTGCTCAGTTTCAAAATTTTAAAAATTATGTTCAGCATTCTTATGTCTGAGTGCTCATAAACAGCAGCAACAGTTAAATGAATTCTGACTTGTCATTGCCCTTAAATACTTATTTGGACTAGAAAAAAATGACAATAACTTTTTTCTCTTGAAAGTATCTGAGGAGGAAGAAATACAGAGATTGCTTTCAGGGGTGCAGAGAATGACATCATATTTCTTGGATATCACGTGGTGAACTTTGTAGACATGAGCTCTGGAACTGCTTCTAATTAATTCAAGTTTGGCCAGGATCCGTAGTGCGGTATAGAATAATTTTGAAATACGTATTCAGCTCCACAGAGGTGGTTTGTGTGTGTGTGTGAAATTGGTTGTGAGCTGGAATTCCTCAGGGTATGAGGACTTTCTGGTTCTAGATTTCTGCAAGTTTGAGTAAAAACAAGTTGTGAAGTGCTGAGGGCTTGGAATGACTGGGTTTGCTAGTAAAATAGCTGATCATACGTTAGGGCTGTCGGTAGACTTCCAAACGAAACTGATGTAATAAATGTTTAATAATACTGTCTTTCTGTAAAATCTGAGCTTTGTCTGTTATGTCAGGTTATCCACGCATAGATCAGGCCATATTTATTGACAATGTGCGACATGGTTAACAGGAAACAGGTATACAACCCTGCATCCTGTTTAAAAATCACTTCAAATCTAATGGCAGCCTTTGAAAAGCTCTGCAATGATTGATAGAATGATAAATCTTCTAAGTTATGGTTGATATCAGATCTTCACAGGGTTAGTGGATGTAATTATTTTTATTTTTATTTTCTCTAGAGTTATAAGCATATAATGTTCAGAAAGCAGTTCTAATGAGATATGAAGCTAGGTGATAAAGCTGGTTTAAGAGAAGTTGGATGCTGAGATTGAGATTGCAGCAAGGAACAGAGAAGCTGGAAGGAGCAGGGGAAGACCTGAAAAACTGATAGCCAAGCCTAGACAGGCAATGAGAAAAGACGGGTCTATGGTCGGAATCAGAAGCCTAAGGAATTGGGTCTAACTAGATGAGAAAACAAGATAGCTCTGTTTTGATAGAAAACATGATCTGAGCAAAGACAGATCAGAAAAGATACACGGGACTAGAAGTAAGGAAGTAAGAAAAATTGTTTGTCTCTGTGTTGTACTCAGCGAAAGTCCGAGTTTCGCCACTCTTTTGCTGTCAGCAAATACCTCATTGATGAAAGTCTTCTAGCACTGTCCTGCACAGAAGATGAAAACATACTAATGCTCTCAGTACTCCCCTAGCTCCAGAGGCAGACCTGAGCAAGGAGATATATACAAGTCTCAACCTTGCAGGTAAAGCCTGGGAAGAGTACTAT
The DNA here is from genome assembly GCA_011075105.1 of Heteronetta atricapilla. Taxonomy (NCBI): domain Eukaryota; kingdom Metazoa; phylum Chordata; class Aves; order Anseriformes; family Anatidae; genus Heteronetta; species Heteronetta atricapilla. Next base: position 6,579,744 of record CM021738.1, on the reverse strand, counting down.
TGTGCCCTCTCATAGCCCTTTTTTTTTGTTTGTTTTGCTTTTGGAGGGTGGAGGGTGTTTTTAAAAATAAAAATTCACGCATACAGAGTGACATTAAAGTTGTAAAGCCAAGCACTCGCAGTTCTCAGGACTCAGCCTTCTCTGTATGTCTTATGGCAGTTTTTACTGTCACACAGTTTTCCCCCTACAGAATTCTCTTATCTGCACAGAGAATGAAAATATATTCAGACAACACATTTGTGTTGTTCAATGCGTAGTTCAGGCCATATTTATTGACTCACTATTCAAAACCTTTTTTTTTTGCAGCTAGAAATATTAGTTTCCTCTTGAGATTTTCAATGGTGTTCGTCATCTGTGTCTCAGTGCTATACAAAAATGGATTTCAATGTTCAGGATGATAAAATGATCCAAAGAGAAAGCTCAATCTAAGACCTAGCAAGGACTATACTGGTTAAAGTACCTTTCTGTTAATTTGCTGTTTTGAAGGCTCACCATTTCTGTGAAGTAGGTAGGTGTAATGAAAATAAGAACCTGTAAAATGCAGAACAGTTATTAATGGCTGCTGCATGGAAAAATTAACATTAGTAGGCTTTGTAGTATCATATAAGAATTCTGTGGCTCGCTGGTATATAATCCTCTTGCCTAAAACAGAACTTCACTGCTTAGCTATGAGACCTCTTTTCTTTTTGTGGTCCCACAGCTCAAGCATAGCATTAGCTCTGCAGGCAGAAGGAATCTTCATTGCACGCTCTGCGGTGTTTCTGGGCTGTGCTGGACAAAAAGAGCAATCTGTGATCACAGGCTAAAAGATCTCAGTGATGTCCATACGTTTTAGGAAAGGGAAAGAACTGAGGCTTTACAATCTAAGGCTTAGACAATACCAATGGCCAATTCTTGAATAATTACCATTGTTTCCCAAACAATGTCTTCTGTAACAGCTTGTGTGCGTAGGATTGTCTTATAAAGTAGTCATTATGCCTGTGAAAGTGACATCTTTCTGAAACTTTATAGAGTGTATTTCTGTGTTGAAATTCTTCTGGTAATGTAAAACAAGCAAACTGAGCTTTTTCATAGCAACTCTTTGGCGATCCTTTGGTGGTTGTTTTGTTTTGGTAAGACATCTAGCGAGGTCTGGTAACACATCCAGTTCTTTGCAGTAATGTAATGTCAATCCTGTACTTCTTGACCTAGCACAACCCACTGGCAGCTGTCTTTTCCTACTTATTTCTGAGGAGTGTGATTATCTCTATTTTATTTATGACCAATGACACTGACTTGAAACTGACTAGTTTTCGTCATTTTTGTATTGTTTTCTATTATTGTTTATCAAAATGGAAATGGCATTTGTTGTTGGTACATATTTGACAAATGACTTGAAATACTTTGAGGTATTCCTGCTTCCCGCAAAAAGGACTGAAACATTTTAAAGTAGATTCCCATTCAGTGGGGCATAGAACTGACATGGAAGTAGCAGGAAGATGCTTCAGAAAAACCACCACAGTTTAAAATCAAATCAGTCTCTAGTATGTTTTGCGTTATCACTAACAATCACTATTTTACTTGTCAGTATGAAGAGAATAGAAATTTAATGACTAAGCTCCAACGTGGCAGTGCTAGGACAAAGAAAGCATTTTTATTTATTTAATTATTTTTCTTTCTCCAAGGTAGCACTTGGAACCTGTTGCTCCCTAGCGACCTCATACTTTCCGAAATCCAGCTTTTAGCTTTTCCGACTAGTTACCCACTTACTGACTGATTTGCTGCTTGGCCACTTGTCTCCTGTCACCGACTTCAGAGCTAGGGAAGATCTGGGCCCACAGTGGAAGAAAGTGAAAAGATTGTACTTCTGAGCTCAGTTAAAGTTATGGAAATAATGTCCTTCGTTTTCTCAGTGATTAAATCAGATTCATTTTGAGGGACAAACACTAACGCTCTTGAACTGATTCATCGAGATAGGTAGCATCTTTGTCTCTCTATGACTATGGAAAATTACCTGACCTTTGATGGATATTTTGATAAACGCAGGCACACAGACCTATGCTTAGTTTCCAGGAAGTGTAGGCAGAATACTATCATTCTTCCACTTAAAGATTAAAGACAATTCTTACAGGGGAGGGGGAGGAATTCTTGCTCAAAGAAGTTGCTGAGAATGTGTCTCTTCTCTATGGAGTAAGTGTATTGTGCAGAATGAATGCAAAGGGGAAGAGGCAATATCTAGTGAAGAAAAATATGTCCTTTTTCCAGTCAGGAAGGCATTTCTTTCATATTAATAATCATTGCAATGATTATAGTCTCCCTTCTGCAAATCCTTACCTGGAGAAGCTTTCAAACGATGTGTAGGGGAGGTTAACTGAGGAAAAATAGCTTGTCTTGAAGATAAATGTTACTAAGACTTTGGCAATTTTACTTAGTTAAGTTCTGTGCTTTTGAGAAAGCAAAGGGTTATTCATTACCTTGAATTTAACAGGCAATTTCAGTGGGGTTCTTTAGAGTGAAGGTAAAAGACTTCAGTGTCAGGCTAAATGCACAAGGTTTGATCCCTTATATATATTCACACAGCAGTCACTCAGTATTCCCAGACTTTTAATGGGCTGATAGTTCTTTATAATGTGTAGTTTTACACATAAGTAAGTAGAAACACAGTAACTCTTCCCAAACACTGAAGGGTTCAGAACAGAATTCTGTATTCAGAAATGTGCCTCAGGTATTTCCTACATATACAAGTGGTTTTGAGTGAAACGTGTCATAGATTGTCATTTTAATCTCATACGTGAGGCAAAGAAATTTAATTAATTTCTTTAAGACAATTGTGGAACATTTTTCATTACATTGCTAGCTTGTGAAATACTTGTGTCATTAGAGGGTGTTGTATGTATTTGCAAAAATCAGACTGCATGCTTATTGTACTAAGTTCTGCTAAACAGTGATTATTAAAGGAAATGCAAAAGAAAGAGCCTTGGGACACCTGTTCATCCTCACAAATTGTCACCTAGTGGAGTTGATATAAAATATTTCTGCTTTGGAGATGGACTTCAGTGAACCTTCTTAAATACCTTGCTGTTACACAGAGCTCAAAACACATTAGCTAAGCAAAATCATTATTCCCAGGTTAAATGGAAACAGATCCGGAGAGCTGACTTCCACAATGTCACCTGGGAAGTTGCTGGACAAAAAGAAATACTCTGTAACTTTTGGAGAGTAAGAAAAAGCGAAAAGAGGAGGGGAAATGAGGACACAAGAAGAGCATTTTTTAGAAATTACAATTTTTAAGTTGTCTATTTTGTAGCAAACAAGCAAAAATCATATTGAAAAATACAAAAAGGAAAGCAGAGTCAAACACCGATTGTTGTGCAAAATTATCCATTCATTTAATGAATCCTAGCAGCCAATCAGCCAAGTGGTAGGAGGTCTGTATATCACCTCAGCCGGTTGCAGAAATCCTCAGCAATCTTCTGCATAAAGTACTTGTTACTCAAGGTTGGTCAAGGGTGGACACAAGAATGTAACCTGAAAATCAGCACGGGCTAGTGGGGAACGATGTAAGGGTAAATCCCTCCTCCTGAGAGAACATTGCTGTCAGCTTCATTGGAAAATTTCTGCCTGCTTGCAGGCAGGGGCATTAAATTGAAGCACAAACTAATGTGCTGCTTGGACAGTTGGGTAAGATCAAAGAGTGGTAACTTTTATGTGCTCTGGAGCATAAGCAAGTTAGAGAGAAATGCAGAGTAAATTAAGAGCAGGGAAATAACAGTAATGCAAACAATGCTGACCGTTTAGCAGCTGCACTTGATTTCATGTTCTGGAATTACTGTGGTACTGCAGGAGGTGAACACAAACAGGAATTAGCATGTTCAGGACTATAATGACAGGTCTTTCTATTAAAGTTGCTGTCTAATCTCCTTGTAAAACAAATGCAAATTCAAAACAGTTCAGCCATGCTGGTGCAGCAGACTCCTAATCTGTGCTTTAGGTCAGAGTGGCACATCTCTCTGAGTCCTGTCCGCGTGTCAGCCTGTGTGCACATAGCAGCATTTTCACTGGAGGGGGGAGTTGTTATCGTGTGCACGTGGTTGCAGTGTTGGTGCAGTTTAGAGCCAGATGAGAAGTCTCACTACAGGAAACGTGATCGTTAGGGAAATGATCTGTCACAAAATTCATTGTAATGGTATGTTTCAGAACAAAAAGTGCTTCAAAGCTTTTGCTCAAAAACAAACTCAAAACCAAATCTGTGTGACTTCTTCTCATACTGAGACAGGAGATTTCACTAATAATGAAGAATATTGGGAATGACTGACAGCACCTGATGCTGAGTATTTGAAGTGTTGGATGTTGGTTTCTTGTCTGCACATTCCACTGAGAAGCTTCACAATGCAGTTGCTGGAGAAGAAATTGGTTTGACTGCAAATAGATCCTAGCTTGGTCTCTCCACTTATTGCCTTTATAATAAGGTGCTTCTCGTATACCTGCTGTTATAAAAACTGAAACACTTTCAGAATTTCAGTTCTTTGATGATTCTTTGCATAAAAAGCATTAGATTGAATATGATTTAAATGTCCAGTGTTTACAGACTTACTAGTGCATGTTTTGATATTGCTTTTGATACATTTATTAACATGATCGAATTGGTGAGCACCAGCCAAGCTCATGCCTTCTTTGCATATGAAGCCTTGCTATGAGGAAAACAGAGGAAGTAAAAAAGATTCCTTAGAATTTCTCAGCTAGGACAGGAATTTTCTGCACAGTACAGGGAAAAAATATATACATTAAAAATATTTGACCATTATGCCATACAGATTCTGCAGATCTGGGGGAATTTTGAGGATTCTCTTGAGATACAAGGGTTGTTCATATTCTGCAAAATCCATTTCCTGCCACTTTCTTGGCTGACAAGGGCACATCCAGGTCTGTTGCATTAGCTCTGTGCTGTCAGCAGGCTAATAATTAATCCAAATGAACTTTCTGTGTTTCTTTATTTAAATATATCCTTCTTTTCAATGTCACTTACGATCTGCCTATCAGGCAAATTAATTGAAATCAACTTTTATTTTTTTTCTATTTTCTAATATTTATAAATCTGTTAAGCAAAGAGAAACAGTTTTCTTTTCTAAAATTAAAGAAAGCAGTTTTATTGCTACAGATTTTTTCCAAAAACTCAGTAATAATTCAAACTGTTAAATTGAAAAAGAATCTTTAAAAATGATAAGGTAGATAGGAAATATGATGTGAATTGCCTAGCTATAAACGTGTGGATCTCTTCTGCAGGTAAAAAATGCTCAAAGCTGCTCATTGCAGCTTGGCCCCATGACTGTCGGGGGACATCCAGGCACGTGTCACTGCTCCCTTCCCTCCTGCAGGTTTAGGCTTCCTCATGTAGCAGCCAGAGTATGGCAGATGGACCCTTTTGCTGTCTGGTATGCTCGATCTGGACCTGCAGTTTCGGAAGCATTTTTGGATTTGTTGATATAGGGAGAGAATATTGCCTTCTATTTTGAGGCTAGGTTTTCTTTTAGGAAAGATCTCCACATAAATCTCATGCATGTTGTCTTCAGCAAGTTAGTTTCAGAGCTGAATGGTGTGGTGTTCACCCAAAAGTTCTTGAAGAGGTTTGCGAATATGAACTTAAAATAAAACCAAAAAAACAACTGCCTTATCATTAACATCAATTGTTAGAGTGGAGTTTGGTGGGGTAGTCAGTATACTCCAGAAATCATCTTTTTGAGGGTGGCTCTTTGCACTTTAGATCAATGAACCTTCAGTAGTTAGTTAAAGAATACTTGAAGTATAATATGGCACCGAAGAAAAAAAAAAATCAATGTTTTTTTCTTTCTTTCTTTCTTTCTTTCTTTCTTTCTTTCTTTCTTTCTTTCTGTCTATTAAAAACCTTTGGTCCAGTTTGTTGAACAGTGGTGGTTTAACAACCGATGGGCAGCTAAGTACCACCAAGCCGCTCTCTCTCTCCCTCTCCTCAGAAGGACAGGGGGAGAAAATACGATGACAAAAGAAAAACTCCTGGTTTGAGATGAGGAGCAGGTTAATGGATGGGAAAACAAAGGCTGTGTGGAAGCAAAAGGAGAAAAAAGATTATTCTCTGCTTCCCATTAGCAAGTGGTGTTCTGCAGCTTCTTGGGAAGCAAGGACCTCAGCGTGCATCACAGTTGCTCAGGAACACCTTGATAATGAGTGCCCCCCCTTCTCCCCTAGATTTATTACTGAGTGTGGCATCATACAGTAGGGATATCCTTCTGGTCAGCTTAGGGCAGCTGTCCTGACCACATCCACACCTCACCTCCAGCCCAACCCCAGCCTACTGGCCTCTGGGGGCTGGAATCAGGGAGGGAGCCTTGATGCTGTGCCAGCACTGCTCAGCAGCAGCCGGAACATGGGTGTGACATCAACGCTGTTCTGGCCACAAGCGCAAAGCGCAGCGCCGTACGGGCTGCTGTGGGGAAAGGTAACTCCGTCTCAGCCAGTCCCAGCACGTGTACATGAAGGAAGTTGTGCAAAGAGTGAATAACGAAAATAATGAAAAAAATAGCTAGTTTCATTTCGTTGAGGTTGTGTCCAGTCAGAGCTGGAAAGAAAAGAGCGATAGTAAAACAGCATTCACGTCGTATTCAAACTCCAATCTCTTTCTCAAACAGCTGTCCCACTGACAAGTTTCTTGTAAAGGTTTAAGGAACAATACAAAGGGGAAATGTAATTGTCTGACCAAGGTGTTTCTGGAGAGGGAACAGACCCACGGATGTGAGTAGGTATTTCAGGCAATAGTGTGCACTGTAAATGGTACAGCAATCCTGAAACCTGTCTGCAAGCCTTTGACTGGGAGAACCATCTCTTGGCAATGATTAACTGCATTGGTAGCCAGCTAGGAAAAACAAGTAGACTGAGGTGAATATTTCACTGTCATTTTTAGGGGTGGTGTATAGTTGAAAAGAATCACATATCGAATACATTTTAATATTTGCTAGTAGGTTGTATGCGTTATTTCTTAAGTGATTTCCCCATATCTAGTTTTCACAGGCCTACTTATTACTTCAGGGGCCTTCTGTAAGGAGGTGCAGCTTTTTGTTCCTGTTGGCAGCGTGTGCTGGCAATGGTGTGGAGGTGGTCTGACGTGGCTAGGTGTGTTATCTGATGTACCAACTGGGAGAAGCAATAGCAAAACTATGAGAGAAAAAAAGTACATGGGGTGTTTGTACTGGGCAACTCAAATAGTTCTAGTCCAGGACAGACTCGGGATTTCCTCTGTAGAGTGTTATCCTCATAGAAGTAAAAGCACAAACCATCTTATTTGTTAGATGATAACTGTCTTGTACTGTGATGTACCATGAGGCGTGTGTCATTGGAGAGGCCGCTTAGATACTGCCTTGTCGCTGAAAATGAAAGATGAGGCATCAGGGCAATTGCACTTTCTGGTAATTTAGTTTTGTAGATTCTGTGTTTTCAAACGTTGTAGGCTGAAGTGTTAATATTTTTGTATATTGCCACTATTCACCTTACTTACCTCAGCGAGGAAGTTTACTCATTTGTGGGTTGACAAGCAGCCTTGCCATGGGAACGGCAAGGCGCTTGCTTAAAATGCAAGCTGAGAGCTGGTTTGCTAAATAGAGACCAGCACACTGCAAAATGGAGATAAAATTAAGACACCCACATCCTGTGATACCATATAGTTCTTGTAGGCTGCCATTTACCAGGAAATGAAAACTCGTCCATTAGTTCCAAACACAGTTAAAACACCAAAGTGCTTGTATTATACTTGATTTGCTTTATACAGTTGAAAGCGAGCCTTGTGAGCTAGATCTTCTGATGCAACTCAGACTCTTCCTGGTGGTGTCAGAGGAAGAGCAAAATACAGCTCTGGCTACCTGCCTGCCATTTTAGTTCTGCAAATGAAAATAACTACATTACTGTAATTTGTAGTTAATGCAACTGGTTGGGTACATCTGCAACCATTATTTGCTGTTATTTCCTGTCTCAGTTCTTGTCCCTGTTCAAAAAACCACCACCACCACCAAAAACCAACACCATCAAATATCCAGCCTTAAACCATTAAATGATCTGAACTGTGTTCTCTTTCTGGAACATGCACACATTTCTTAAGTCGCAGGCTAGGTGGAAGTGAACATTTCCTTCTTCTTCCTGTGGTTGGCAGGAACAAAGCTAGGAATTAAAATTTATATTTGTCTTTAACAACAGATGATTAAATAGGGTTAAATGGGTGAATTTGAAATTCCTTTGAAATTAAGTAGGTTATCTTTTGAAAAGAAACATAAATTTCATTAAGCTTGCTAGTCTACCTGAAGTCAAACACTATTCTCCTGGTGAAATCTGGTTAAGACTAGGAAGATAATCAGGGTGGCATAGGGTCACAGGCTTGCTGAACAATCAGATTTAAATAACTTTCTAGAAGGCCGAACCAATCTCTTTGATCTTGTCATCTCTAAATCTCAGGATTTTTGGTCAGGTTGGAAGACAGAGAGCAAACTTTCAAGGAACTCCAAAATAAGCAATCTAGATTGAAATTCTGAAGCAACTGCAAGATCGTAGTGAGATTTGTGTATCAAGCACAAGTTTGGTACGTAGGCCAGGACTGGTCTACTCTCCCATGTGTCTGGTGACAGGATGAGGGGGAATGGGCTAAAGTTGTGTCAAATAAGGTTTAGGTTGGATATTAGGAGAAACTTCTTTACCGAAAGGGTTGTTAGTCACTGGAATAGGCTGCCCCAGGAAGTGGTGAGTCACCACCCCTGGAGGTCCTTAAAAGACATGCAGATGTAGAGCTTAGGGATATGGTTTAGTGGAGGACTCGTTAGTGTTAGCTCAGAGGTTGGACTTGGTGACCTTGGGGGTCTCTTCCAACCTAGACGATTCTGTGATTCTGTAAAATAAGAAACAGTCGGCATTTAGGCTACAGAGACTGAACACATCTTAAAGATGGGAATATTTGTGCTGTGGAGGCAGAGACCATTTTCCTGGAGCTTGACGTAAGCAGTTGCATGATGGCAAGAAAACAACTGTGCCAGGCAGGAAGAGCCTTGCCCGTAACACTGGGGACCATAGCAGTTTAGAGAAAGGACACTGAAACTGTTCCAGAATTAGGAACCATCTGGGGGGAGGAGGGAGGGTGGGGAAGCTAGAAGTAACCAAACACTTCTTGTGCAATTTAGGCTTCTCAGTTGACAGTCCCATTGTCTGGTGCATGTGCACAAAGCAACAGAGCTTTGTTGGACCTACAGCTGTCCCCAAACCCCTCTTTTAGACCACTAGTATAATATTAGCATGTCATCATAGTCATCATAAGCTGTTGTGTCAGCAGTATACATAGCCTGGACAGGAACACACAAAAATATATTGTTGGAAGAATTTACTGCTAGAGACTATGCATATTTAATTACAATTTTATTGTGTTGAAGTGCTCAAATAATTTTTCTTCCATTTCATAGAGAGGTGGTGAGTCAAAATGAATTTTATTTACTTTATGATAGCTAAAAATCTGCCAAACTAACAGGTGAAGACCAAGCAAAACTCCAAGCTGACTGATGGGTAACCACCAAAACTGACCTCTCAGTTTTGTCCCCTAAGGACAGAGGAAGAAAGTTCACACACAAGGCAAAAGGAACCCTCCCATAGTTCAGGCACTCAAATCCAAACTGAAGATGACTTATACTGAAATGGGTGTTTAACCAGCTAGCCGACCAATGACTCATAGCCAAATCGAACATGACTACAGGGCACAGCAAAGCAAGACAGACAAATCCCTGAATACAGCTAGCTGCATTAGCAGGATCTTTAATGCTACGTTTGGTAATGTAGTACCAAAGCTCATTAACATCGATGTGGTAAGAGATGGCTTTCATTAGCCATTGCCAGCACCTTAAAATTGTAAGACAAAACATGCTTGGCTATTAAGCCATTGTACTACCTTTGCACAAGGAAAAGCACCTGCACTCCTGGCTGGAGAGCAGATGCTCTGGCAAGAGGCCTGCATTCCTCACGTAATGTAGACCCATGCTCACAGGGGGAGTGGTGTGGGCAACCAGACCGTCTCAAATGGTCTCATTTGAGAAGTTCCCCATGAGCACTGGGATCCCACTCAGCCATCAGCCCCTCACCTCTGCACAGCCAGCTCCATCACTGAGGCCAGATTCCCAGTCACCCATGAGAAGGCTGAGGGGATGTCAGCTGGTGTAAGAGGTGTTAGGGATCCTAACAGCTGTTAGGGTGTTGTTTCTTGCATTCTTTGGAGAATGCTTTCATAATAGTTCCTGTTCAATAGAGAACCATATTCCCTTGGGGCAGTTATCTACCCCAGGCATCTGCCAAAATGAAAGGACAGCCTTTAATTCAATTTTCTTCTATGTTACACCAGGCAGAGCATCATCCATTCTTTACCATGGAAGTTGTTACAAACCCATCCTGTACTTAGTGGGAACCCAAAGACAGAGTTTTACTTTTTAATAGATTTTTCAAACTTTCTGGGTGTGAAGCTGATCTTGAAAGTCCAAGCTGATTAGCTACAGCTTTCTCAAGGCTTCAGATTTAATGGTCTCAGAATTGCTGTGCTGATGTTGGGCACCATTACAAACTGTCATAATTTGCATGAAATTACCTTGAAATTTTCAGTTTTCATCACAAAGTGTTACAAAAATAGACAAATTATTGAAGTATGGCAGTGGGTCCTGTAGATCACGACGGGTTTTGATTGTAGTTCAGTTTATCCAAGCATTCACGTCTGGTGCAGACCAGCCCACGGAAAGCCAGGCAATTCCACGCTGGAGCTGGTCTACATGCACCGAGCAGCAGGCAGAGGACAGGCTCACGTGCCTTCCCTAACCAGCAGAGCTGAATGCTGAATTCAGCCCTGTCAGTCCCTGATACCCGCTTGTATTTGTTGCTGGGGTGATATTAGGGATCCGTCCCATGCTTATACCACAGGTTTTGTACCACTGCTCATTCAGAACATCGTCTGATTTTAAACTATGGGCTTAATTCCTACTGAAGGTGTTGATGAATTTGGGTGTGGAAGTGAACACTTACCAGAACTTTTTTGTCTTTTTTTTTGCTTCATTCATATAACCACATTTCTGTGGCTGTAGGGATACTCAATAAACTCTGCAAGTGTCTTAATCTACATACTGAAACAAATCTGATACATTCCCTTAGTTAAAAAGGAAAAAGCAGTAAATTTTACCAGGTCAAGTGGTCATAAATTCATCACCATTTCAACCAAATGCTGGAAAATTATAGACCTTCAAAGAATAGAATCTTACCCACATCTGCACATTCCGTGTTTTTCTGTGTCAGCTTTTCCATCTGTCCTCACAGGAGACAATATACATGCTACTTTCACAGTGCTCTGTCTGCGTGTATGTCTGTACACAAACTGATACTCATTTTCCTGCTCACGTAGCTTTTCTGACCTCCCACTTCCAAGTGGGAGTTGTACTTGCTCTTGTAAGATGTCTAGTTGCCACTACATACATTCTTTCTTTTTATTAGACATCAGAAACGTTTACAGGTCTGCTAAATTTCCTGGCCTGTGCATTTCTGTGTCTGAGTCAAGAGTTTAAATTATCTGGAGCATGTAATTGGATGTTCCCTTGGCTTTGGCCTGAGGGCTTTCTCTGGGTCCCTATACTTTGAAAAGTCAATAAAACTCTTTTCCTAAATAACTTTTTTGTCCAGCATTCTTTACCTAGTATCTTTAATTTTAATTTTCTTTTCTAGACCACTCACTAAGCATTTTTAGGTTACAAAATTGTAGTAAAGAAACAAACAAAAAAGCAAAGATTTATGAAATGCTAATAAAAAATTACTTGCTACACATAAATGAAAGAAACATAGACTGTTGCTTTGAATTGTTAAAAGAAGTACTGAAATTAGTCTTGTTCGCATCCTGAGAAATGTGAGCGTTAGCTTGCACAGGTTCTTTGCTAGAATACTGGGCACCGCAATCCCTGTGAGCCCAGTGGAGTCGTTCTGAGCCTGTATTTTAATCTCCTGACATCTTCAGCACACGTTGTCTTTTAGAAAAGAATGGCCAGTGCAGAACTGAAAGCAAAATCAGATGAACTATTCCACCCACCCACCACCACCCCCTTCTTATGATTCCCAGATAGATTGGTAGGTTAAAGCTGGGGCTAATGTCTCATGATTGCTTTAATTAAAATAGCAAAAAAGAGCAAGAAAAAAAAGGCCAGGTTTAAAATGCACACAACTGCCCACGGTTGGGCACCAAATTTGATAATCTGATGTTTCAAAAAAAAAAAAAAAATTAAAGAGGGAAAGGGGACTGAGAAACCCCTTTCACTCAGAGTTTTTACTGACTCTAGGAGGAGTTGTGGGTGCTCAGCACTGCTGTGCAAGCTGTTCATCACTGTTGCTTCTGCTGCGACACGAATCACAGGTCCATTCTCCTGAGTGTTGGCTCAGCTTTCCTGAAGGGGGGGAGCAATCCGGATTTTGAGATAATGTGAGGTTTTTTACATAGGTGCATGGCTATGAACTCTGGGGAGTTCAAGTTTGAGTTGTTTCACTCTTTGCAGTCTCACGGCTCTCCCTGTTTGTGCCATCAGACAGGGCTGAGCACATTTATTTTCTATAGCACTGTCAGATTTGACTGCAAACTTCATGATTTTTAATGAAAACGATTTTCTGACCACAATATGCCAGTTGAGTAGGATAGTGCCATTGTCTCCGCTTTGCAGATGATGTTACAGAGGCACGGAGATGGAGGCTATGTCCGACTGCTCACACAGCACTAACACTGCAGCAGTGTCGATGCAATCACTGAGCAGGGCACAGACCCAACTGTCCGCACGCTAGCTGAGTACAAGATGGATTTCAGATTGTCCATCTGTCCTGGTTTCAGTTAGGACAGAGTTATTTTTCCTCCTAGTAGCTGGTAGAGTGCTATGTTTTGGATTAGGATGAGAAGAGTGCTGATAACATGCTGGTGTTTTAATTGCTGCAGAGCAGTGCTTACACTAAGCCAAGGACTTTTCAGCTCCTCGCTCTGTCCTGCCAGCAGGCAGGTTGGGGGGGCAGCAAGAGCTGGGAGGGGACAGACCCAGGACAGCTGACCCAAACTGGCCAAAGGGGTATTCCATACCTTATGGGGTCATGCTGAACAATTATAGGGGTGGCTAGCCAGGGTGGGGGGCCGGCTGCTCGGGGTTGGGCTGGGCATCGGTCAGCGGGTGGTGAGCAATTGCATTGTGCATCACTTGTTTGTACATATTATTATTATTATTATTTTCTCTCTTAAATAAACTGTCTTTATCTCAACCCACAGGCTTCACTTTCCCGTTTCTCTCCCCCATCCCAGAGAGGGAGGGGGGAGGGTGAGCGAACGGCTGTGTGGTGTTCAGCTGCCGGCCGGGTTAAACCACAACACCATCAAACATGGGAATTTCAGACTAATTTAAATACCGGTAAATGTCTGCTTTCACATTAAAAATAATAAAAATAAAAATGATTCCCTGTTATTTTACATAGGGATCATATATAAATAATTTTTAACTGACAGTTTTTCTAAAAGATATTGATATGCTTCAATGAATAATTTACTTTTCAAATCATTTTTTGTGTGTGTAATGGTGGTAAAATCTGATCCTTAAATGATGCTTCCTATTAACATGATGTGTAACTATTTTACTGTACTTTAAATTGTAACCTAACAAGTCTACGGTTGACTTAGCTGTTGACCAGTGAACGCTATTTGTCATAATACTTCATGAACAACAAAAAAGGTATTCAGTAGTGGCTTTGATGAATGGTATTCATTTGACTTTGCTGGTCATTTCTGGCCTGAATGTCCGTAGGAAAAAAAAAAAAAAAAAAGAAAGAAAGAAAAAGTGATGATACCAAGTAAAATCACTCTCCCTTGAAACACAGTTTGTGGGCTGCAGCTGACAGCCCTGGATGGGCAGGGAGCTGCCCAGCGGGCAGAGTTGGTGTGGGAATGGTTCTCCACTGAGCCAGATGAGCTTTTATCTCTCTGTACTCTCTGTCCTTTTAAGGAACAGAAGCTAGATGCATATTAACCAGTTCTGGTTAGGATCTTCTATTAATGCTGCAAGAAATTTGGGTCATGGGAAGTGACTGAGAGTAGCAGGATAGTTTGGAGCACTGCTGATCAGTGATGTCTCACTGGAACGTTGGCTCATGGGGCACAGGAACTGCTGAAGGTCCTGTTAAGCTTGGAGCAGGAAGACGAATGCCAGATCACTGGAAAAAATGAAATTTTAGTGGTGGGTTTTCAATAGGAACATCTTTATTCTGTTTCATGCATCTATTCTTTAGTGAAGGATCTTGTAAACACCTGGGACAAGTTTTCTGTTTCCTCTTTTTTCTTTGTAAAACTATAAATATTCTTTTCCTTTTTTTTCCATTATGTCTAAATGAAAACTTTGCAGGCCTAACTTATTGTACAGAGCCTCCACAGAACATAGCACCATGCAGTTATATTTGTGATTGACAAGTGCTGATATTCCTGCATTATAAGTAAAATTAAATTAGTAGGAAGCAACCTGGCCTTGAAAGTTAGTCTCCCATATAAAATTCTTCATTGGCTCTGAATACAATACACTTCTAAAGTTTTAAAAAAATAAAATAAAGGAAATGTTATTGTATCTTTTCACAGCCTGTGAGCTTTCCTTCCATTTTTGATTGTACTTTGATCCTATTTTGTAGGAGAGCTGAGTGTTTGCAGTACAGGTGATGCTAGTTGGAGACATAAATGTTCAGAGCACCTGAAAATTATCTGTTTATCTCTGTAAGCTACACTCCTCCCTCAGAACCCCTAGGATAGTTAGCTGCACTATATTTGTTTGGGTCTTCGACACAGCAACTGATCAGAGAAAAATATTATTATGTAGAGTAAAAGCTCATAGATGGGTATAACTTCTTGAAAGAAATGTTCATTTATTTTTTAAAATTGCTAGCTGCATTTTTTTTTTGAAATTCACTGATTAAAACTCACTGATTTCACCTCGCTGAAATAGTAGTCCTTGTAGATATAGAGCTGTTGATTGAAGTACTTCCTGCTAACAAACCTATAACAAATGGGAGATTTATGATTTTGGTTGATTTTAGATAATCAGTGGCTCCAACACTGCAATTCATACAGCATGGATTTAAACTGTTTATGGTTTATCATTTGAGCTGATTAGAGAGAGTTTGGAGAAACATTTCCAGGACCCATTCATTTTTTATTGCTGGCAAAGTTATGTAAAAAGCAATTTGTAGTCAGGAAGATGTCTGCAATACAGCATAACACTTTTATCTTGAAGCAGCTCAGAGGTGGATAGAGAAGTAGTCTATTATTTAAATAAGCCAAGGTCCAATGAGATAGTCCAAGATAAAGAATTTTGCCCTTAGCTCGTGCTCTTGTCAGTAGTCAGCCAGTTCTCAGTTGCAGCTTCTTTTTGTGGTCAGAAATCTTGGGAACTGATCTGCCTTCAACTATGCTGAATACATAGAACTAGTAGAGGAGGCAATTGCAAAAACATGGGCTCAGAAATTGAGAAGAGAGTGTAATAGTTGCATGTCCTTCCTTTCTTCTGTTTGCCGTAAACAGTATGCACTCAGCAATTCCAGAGCCAGCCTGTCTGTATCATTAAGCTGACAGTTTGGATCAAGTGTTTCTTTCTGCTCACGGTAGAGCTGGAGCTGGAAGAGTCATACCTGAGGTTAGGTACTGCTGCTTGACACACGGTGAGTTCAGCACATGTACTCTGGCTCCTGGCTCTGTACATGTACAAACACTGAAAGTATACAAAAGGCAAAGCAACTTTAGTGCCTTTTTTCTTTTGCACGTATCACAAAATTACCAAGCAAGTGTGACAGCCAGTCTTACATTCCTCAGGTATAGGTGTTTCTTCATGACTGTGGATGGCAGCCGGCGTTTCACAGCTGAATTAACTGTTACATTAGGATTTGATATTCTTCCCTCCTGTGGACAGCTCACATCATTGCACATTATCCCTGCAAAGCAGCCTTGACTGTATCATATTAATGAATTTGTATGACTAAAAATAATTATAAATGCAAATTTGGTGAAAAGGAGTTTAATAGGGAAATTTCATGACTGCACTAGAGAAGTTGTGGTTTAGCACTGAGATAGGTCTGATTGCTTGAGCATGTGGGTGCTATGGTAACACAGTTTCACCATTTGGAAGTGCTTAAGCTCTAAACCACAGTATGCTGCACCCTCTTCCTTTTGAGTAGGGTTCTGTAGAAGAAAAACAGAAGTAAACAGCATGAGAGAAACCACAGAGCAGCAAAGGCGTTGTTAGCTGTAGTCGAACAAGTGGGTTACTGTAGTTAAAGTATTCCTATGAAGACTGAAGATGTCATTTAAAATACAGTGCAATTGATAGAAATGCCTTTCTTCTGCTTGATAAATTCTTGATATTTCTAGGTATTGATTTTAAGTTTGCCAGAAGTGTGTACTTGGCAAAATGAATTTGAATTGCTGCCTTTGGTTCATGTTCTACTCCTGGTTTATAGTTTTGGGAAATTCCAGATATCGTTTGTAACAAATGTTGCTTCTATAAATGTATTATTTCTTGAGGGAAATTTCTGTCTTTCCCTGCATTTTTATTTTTCTCTAGGAAAAATTAAACTCTTACATTGTATAAGTGGAATCAGAAAATTCTGGTTTTGAAATTATTTTTGAAATTTAATTTCAGGTTAGCTGAGAAAATATTTCAGCATTTGTATACTTTTCTTCTTATTCTTTCCTTTAGACAGGCTCTGTATAATAGCAGAGTTGACAAACTTTGATGCTTGTCCTTCACCTTCTTTCCTAAATCCACAAGATTGCGGAACGCAGTATTGTGTTCTTGTATCTGCCAGCTAGAAGTTCTTCTTCATTCCACCTCCTGCCCTCATACTAGATGTCTGGCCAGTTGGAATTCATTGCTTTCTCTGATGCTGTAACTGCTGCTTAGCTCTTCTAGTTGGCTCTGAAACTCCCATCCTGGAAGATGGACAGCAAGAAGGGTGGAGGTGTTGGCAAGCAAGAAAAAGCATTAATTTTAAAGGTCAATTTTCATTAAGAATACAGTACTACATCCTATTGTATTTAGTTGTAGTATAGGCCTGTACTTATTCCTGAGACACGGTTTGCAGGAAGGCTACACCTTTCACGATGGAATTCAGGTCGGAGCAAAGGTTCCCTGGGTCTTGGGAAGGACAATGCCTATGGCTCCTCCGAGAGATACTTGTGGTAGGAAATGGTAGCGGGATCAGGTTCTTAAACTGTGATTGCAGCGTGTTAAGGAGTCCCAGTGGGGACAATTATTAATGGACTTGTGTGAAAGGAAACATTTTGACAAACTCACACTGAAACTGTTTATTTTAATAATAATTTTGGAGAATCCAGATGAACACTTACAGCCTGGTGCCAAATGGAAACAATCGGCTTTTCTCAGTCAAACCATTTCAGAACTTCTGTTAGATTAAAATTTACAGTTTCAACTATTTATCCCAAATATCTGGTGAAAATAAATATTGCAAATATGTCCTGTGGGAATAGAATATTTGAATAGTGTTATATAGTTGAATAGTGAATATTTGCTTGGTGTTAATGCTCAGCTGCTGTAAATTTATATAATTCCTATGACGCTGTAGTGCTATTGAGTTTTTCATCAAGTAGGATTATGGATTATTTTGAAGTGCTTTTGTTGATAAATCTGCAATGAAATAATATTAGGCACTTTTTTTTAGGACCGTCTGAAATGTCCCAGTTAGAAACTGAAAAGTTTCTACATGTTAATCCTAAACGAGTATTTATTTATTTATTTTCAACTCCGGACATGCAAAATTTCGCGGATTTTTTTGTGTGAACCTCACATGGCTTTCTTTTAATCAATTTTCAAAAAGCAGCAGGTTGCCCAGAAAATAGAAACACTTTTTTCTTCCCCAAATACAGATAATGATAAAGACTAAAGTTCAGTTCTGCACTCCGTGATTATGAAAGCACTTCAGCACAC
Source organism: Heteronetta atricapilla (assembly GCA_011075105.1). Taxonomy (NCBI): domain Eukaryota; kingdom Metazoa; phylum Chordata; class Aves; order Anseriformes; family Anatidae; genus Heteronetta; species Heteronetta atricapilla. The sequence continues at coordinate 6,561,745 of CM021738.1, read as the reverse complement.
GTGATCCTTCTTATAAAATCCGAGAGGTCTTCTGTGGTAGAGTTACTCAGATGTTGAAGTGTTTTCAAGCTTATTCGTAGGTTTGCCCGGATTTATTTATAAAGTAGCAAAGGATCCCTTCATTTTGTGTTTGCGGCAAAAAGCAGCAGTAACATCTCTGGCCCTGATGCTCATTTACTTTAAGGTCCCTTTAGCTGGTTCTGGCAGCAGAAAGGAACCCTAAAATAGGTGTGAATTACATCCTATCCCACTTGAAGTTTAAAAATAAATCAAAGAATGGAGGTTGGCAACATTTTGTGTAGTTCCTTGCCTTACTCACCCTTTACCTCCCACCAGGAATTGTTCTTTTTTTTTGTTTCAATTTAGCATTGGCTTGCAGTGGAGCTGACTAATGTCTGAGCTGTTTGCTAGAAGACCCCCTCAAAGAGCTTTACTCCATCTGAACAAGCAGACCACATCCTGTTGCTTTCAGTGCAGATGTGAAGAGCCCTGACCCTGCTGAGGCAGAGCGGTACTGTTCAGCTGTAAAAGGAGGGTAGACAAATTGTGGACCTACACCGGCTGCTTAGTGTGAAGTCCTGCTTGGTGTGGGGGATGCTGGGGTCTGTCCAATATGCCAAAGGGTGAGGAGGTCCTGGGAAAAGGGCGGCAGCTCTGCAGAATCACTAAGTGCTTTTTCTGGGAGAGAAAGCTGGCAGCCAATAGTTCTGCAGACACGAGGCTGAGAGGAAGAATGACTTCCTTTGCCCCTCCCCGGGTCTAGCAAAGTCACACAGATTGCAGCTGGTTGCGAAGAGCCAATAGGCATGGTACCATGGTAGATAAAACACTAAATATGCTATCATCAGAAAGCGACCCTCTTTCTCCTAATTCTTCTGTGTTGTATGCAGTATGGGATGCAGTACTGCAGCACTTGTGTACACAGGAGAAGCTGCCTGAAATACCTGCCTGCAAGCTCAGTCCCCTGCCTAGAGCACCAAGAAATAGAAAACTGGGTCCATTTTACCCACTGTGCAACATAAGAAGCAGAATGTAGCTAAAAGGCATGTTCCCTGTCATCATTTAAGACATTTTTGCCCATAAAAATATGATAATGTTTTTGGGCTTTTTATGCAGATTCTCCAGTTTCACTATCTTATCAGTTGGAGTTTCCCTTAATAACACACAAGCACAGGAAGTATGTGCTGGTGCTTCCTTCTGCTTGAGAAGATTATACCCTGGGCTTACTTGAAACACAGTATCTTTTAACATATCCTAGGCCTGAATTGTCTGCTTTGGCTTGTTTGGTCCTTCCAAATGGAAAGTGTTTTCACTTTATTCTGTCTTTCCCTAGCAGCAAACATTCACTTCTTATAAGGGTGCAACCATGGTTCACTGCAGCAGGTGCAGAGTCATGACTGCATCAGTGATACAGCTGCTCCTGGACCTCCAAATGTGCCTTACAGCTTGTTCAGCTTGGAGATTAAGATGTTTGGCTTATTTATTTATTTTCAATAATTATCATTATTTTCAGCCTGTTTTTTTTTTTCATAGTTCTTCCATTTACTCTTCTTGTTGAACATTGAAGGGCTTCTTCAAAATATGATAGTGCCTTATTTCAATCTCAGGGCCTGCGTGCCTTCAAGCTTTCAGGAGAAAGCTTGGTTAGCTCTCCAAGTTAAGAGCATTCCTTTGAGAACCTGTCATCTCATCTCAAACCTTTCTTTTAAGCAGCAGTTTCACTTTGTCTGCCAAACAATAGAGAAACATTAGAGAGAAGAAAAGCTGGTTGTATGTGCCGGTGGCATCTTTTCGCAGGGCACTCGGCCGAGGCCAGAACTGCTCCAACGTGACTGATAGGTCATGTCTTTTGGGTAATGCACTAGGAACCAGCCAGTGGCCAAATCAAGAGAAGGTGAAGGGAAGCTTGCATACACCTTTTGTATTAGCAACTTTTCACATACTTTAGTTCTTGCACTTGGAATGCCCGAGACTATCCTTTGTATATTAGCTTAAAATGGCTTACGGCTGGATGCAGTTGAAGATGCGAGGAAACAGACCAACTTGCTTAGTCGGTAATCATCAGGCTTTCATACTGCACATGATGTTTTCTGGGGGCTGAACATCCTTATTAAAGGTATTCTCAGATTTGAATCTTTAAGTTTCCAGGTGCGTGTTTTAGAATTTAAGCATGAGCAGACTGCTGTGACTTCGCAGTTAACTTTGTTACCCAGAGGTTAGATCTGACATATTTGATAGCTGTGGGACATTTTGGGAAAACAATTCACTTTAGCAACATGTCTATTAACACTGCAGAAATACAGTCTGGTGTGTTAGGATCCTTCTTTTTTTTTTTTTTCTTTTTCTTTTTTTTCCCTTCATTTTATCTAATATCCCTGTCTAAATTTATATGGGGAAATGTGTTGCTGTTACTGCAATACCTTTGCTATTTGAGAGGGTTTTTTTTTTTTTTTTAGTGTACTGGTGCCACCTACTGGATTCTTATTAACTGCATCCTATTCCATTGCTATGAAAATTATGTAGTCTCATTGAATCACAGAAGAACAGGATAATTATAAACTGCTTAGAATGACACAAAACTACCATGAAGTTCTGTTAAAATGCCAGTTGTTATTTAGAGGAAAAAAGGGTAAGGGTGATCTAGAATGGTTATTTTCCAAACTATTTTAAGAGCTGATCCAGGTATGAGCAGGAGGATTGGATCAGACAATCTCTTCAGGTCCCTTCCAACCTCAACAGTTTTGTGATCAGGAGTGGCATGTAGTATCTGTCACCATGAGCAAGCAATAAACATCACACTGTATTTAAACTAGATGCTTACCGAAAGCTAATTTTGGGCTTGAGGTATGATTTATGTGCTGAAGTAAGATCTGGGAAGGAGAGGAAATTATTGATTTTTCGGCTGGTAAGAAGGTTGAAGAAAGAAAAATCATTATGAAACTGAAAGTGACCCACTGCCAGCTTTCAAACACTGAATTTTAAAAATATGTGACGATACTTTGAATTGATTATGGCAAATATGATTACACATGTAGCTTTAGGTGGTTCTTTGGTAGCTTGATGCATATAGTTAGATTATACAATTACTGTTAAGATATTTCCAGTCCTTACCTGAGATTTCAGACATTGAAGTGATATATGAAGATCGTCTGTACTTTTGTTTCTTATCTGTAACAGGAACATAGGGGAGGAGAACTAGTAGAAAAAGGGCAAGAAAGGAAGAGACATGAGTGAATCAAAGTTTGTGGACAATTACAGTATGTGAAGAAGTAGAATTTTTCTCCTTGTTGAAAGCCTGGCAATAGTGTTAGAGAAAGATGTCTTCAGGAAGAGAGCATGGCTTTCAAAATTTCTTTCCAAGTGGAAGATTCTAATCCTCTAAATGAGTAAAAGATACAATGGTGAGAACAAACTTCTCTTTTGATGGTGGATACTCCTATGAGTTGTCCTTATTCTCCTGGTTCCAGACACAGCCATTTATTTTTGTCTCCATTTATCCTGGGAGAAATTTCACATTACACAACTTAAGAATGTTTTGGGTCAGGATTTCAAAACCGAGTGTAAAAGTGAGACTTATTTTTATAGCCGTGAAAAGGGCGTAACTCCCAGCTGAAATCAGGAGGTAGTTTATGAGAGGTTAACCTGGAGACAGTTCTCTAGAGGAATTTTTAATATCAGCAGGATGGTCCACAAAGTGTGCTGGGATTTAGAGAAGAGTATTAGGTAAAGTCAAGGTCTTTTAGGAATATCGACCCTTGGATTACCGGCTTTTGTATAGTGAGGATTATAGACAGGTAAAGTTTTTCTTGAGAAGAGAATTAGTGTTGGTGTCTCTTCTACTGATAGAGTCATTCTTCATTCAGCAAAATCAGGCTCTGTTTGTTGATGTTACATATACACGCTGCTGTGTGATGAAGTGAAAGATTTTGAGGGTTTTAGTTTTGCTATTGCAAAATGCATCAATAAGTATGAAAGTGCCATTTAAGTACCCCCCAGTCTCACCTGTCCTAAGAAACATCATTTAGAGAAAGTCATACAAACTACTGCCCTTTTTCTGATGTAGATGAGCTTCTCACCTTCATGCATTGCTCACTCAGTGATATTTTTTTCCTCACTAAACAACAGGAAGTGAAAACGGGGCATCTTCCAGCTTTCCTTCCTCCCTTATGTCTCCTCCACCTACACTCTCCATGTCACTCTCACCTTCAAGCACCACTAAAGGTAATACTGAAAACGGGGACCCACGGCACTGCTGCTCTTCTGTTTCAGCTCAAGTGACATCTACTTCTATCAAACATTAATTTCATCACTGTTAAAGCAATCTGGTGATTTATGTTGTGTGAAGCCAATTATACTGCAGCAAAATTTGTTAATATGATGAAGACGTATGTAGTTTTATTTATTTATTTTAATTAAATCAAAGGTGGAAATTTGAAGCACACGTTTTAAAGAAAGCAATTACAATTCCAGCCACAACGTGCTGTTGTTATGGGTTCATATTTTCCTTATGGACACGCCTTGCCCATGAGCTCCCAGCTGAGAATTTCACACTGAGCTCTCACAGTGGTACTTACCTGCAGTTACCTCAGGCGCCACAGCGGTAGCTGAGGATCTCTGGGAAGAAGTTCCTTCCCAGATCAGTAGCATGAAACAAAACAGCCCCAGTCAGGCTGTGCTTTTTGCAAGCTGTGTGTTAACTCACCCCCTTTAGCTGGTGTTTTAAAACACCTGAAGTCAGTACATCCCCCTACCTTGCTAAAGGATTGTCAAATCTCATTGCCACAGAGGCATCCCAGATAAATTGATGGGAATTTGGTACTTCATGGTTTTGCAGACCTGATCGTAAGCCATGCTCTTGGGATAAATCCAAGCAGGTGTGTTACACGGTCTGTGCAGGAACTGGAGAGCCATGAAAGCTTGTTCTTGCCGGTGCTAGAGGGAGACATTTGCTTCAGAAGGCAACTGATAGTCTTTCTGTTTGCAACGAGCTTCTCATGTTCACACATTGCTCACCCAATGATATCTTTTCCTCACTGTTTAGCAGGAGATGAAAATCTGGTACCTGCCAGCTCTCCCCCCTCCCCTACGTCTCCTCCACCTGCACGCTCCACATCACTCTCACCTCCAAGCACCTCTGAAGGTAACCGTGAAGTCAGGATGTGGCACTGCTGCTCTTCTGTTTCAGCTGAACCAGCATCTGCTGTAGCCTTCCTGAAACTATGTACATCCTTCAGGATGCACAGCACAGATTCCCTGCTCAAGGAAATGGGACTTCTAATATGGAAAATAACAGCCTACATATATACTTGATGTGTTGGGGGTCATCTAGTAGTTGCTACTTATCTTTAAATATTACTTTAGAATAAGGAATTCCCTGGGGAAAGCTCAGCTGATAGGAGAAAAGAATGTTTCTTTTTTTTTAAAAAAAAAAAAGAAAAAAAAAAGTTGCATATGTTTGCGTGTGATTCCTTGGAAATGTAATTTACACATTTTCTCTTTGTCTTTTCCAGGAGTTCAGGCAGTGGCAACAACAACAGGTCAGAAACTTTTAATTTACATTAAGAAATTCACTGACGCTTTTTTTCTGGTTGTTTCTTCTTTCCATTTCCTGTGTACAGCTGTCTTGTGTAACGTGTGTAATACATATAGTGCTTTTTCATTCAGCCCAGTGAAATGAAATAACTGTTTTAAGAGGGAAGAACATCAAACCAGTTTGGTTCTGAGTCATGTACCTGAGTGTATTTTAAAACCTAGCAGTTATTATGGAAGATGTGCAGTCCGTGCCATAACGGGTTACACTTACTGGATGTTTGGTTGCCACCTGTTGTTCTCCCTTACACCATGACCCTTGTGCATTCAGCGTACCTTTGATTGCTCCAAACTCACAGTGCCTCAGTGCAAGAGAGCTCCCATCCTGTGCTGTGTGCAGTTTTGCTTCTTTCTGTGAGTGGGCGACCTCCGAAACACTAATGAAACTGCCGTACTTCTTGCCACAGGTGTCTTCCCCTCAGACAGCACACACCTCTCCATGCACACAGGCTCTGACCCAGCCACGGGACCCAGCAACTCACCACGCAGCAGCCCTGCTGCCCTTACCGCACGCACTCCCACTGCCTTCAGTCATGCTTCATCAGGTTTGCCAACTTCTTTTAGGTGCCACACGCTGCCCTCTGAGCTGTAGGGGAAAATTGAGTAATTTAGCCTCAGGGTAGCCCTTTCCAGTTTGTGGTTCGTCAGATGGAATAGGTACCTGCAATTCAGCATAGTGGCCAGAGCCAAATTAATTATTTTCAGGATCTGCTATCTGATGGCCAAGTCTTGTAGTTAACCTCAGTAGTATCAAAACTCCTGCTACTGTCAACGAGGTTATTGCCAAAGCAAGAATGGGAACGGACCTAAGAGAATAGAGAAACCTGCCCAGGGCTTATAAGCAGGGAGATAAATACTGAGATATGGTAAGTGTTATAATGAGCAACGTATCTTATCTGTCAAATAAGCATTACGGGATTGCTTGTTTCTGAAAGAACACAGGCACTGTTCATAATTGTGCTGTACTGTCAGAACACAGCAGAATGTTTTAGTTCCCAGTTCACAATTACTAAGGTAATTCTTATTCTATTCTGTTCTACGCTGTTGACTCCAACACTGATTATGCCTAAAAAAAGAAAAAAAAAAGTCCCTGTACATTTCAAAGATCATTAGTAAATGGTATATTCCTAAAAGTTTGCTTTTTCTTTATATAAAGTATTTTCTCATTTTCTGGTTATATGAACATGATCTTTCTTTCAGCACTCTTCTCTAACTTACAAAAACCCTGGAAGGAAAAAAAGGGGGAGGAGGAGGTGTAGTGTAAGACATTACTGATAATGTAGTCATATGAAATAGTGAATTTTACTTTTTTAATGTTGATGTATTGTTTATTTCCTTACAGATGATAACAAAACAACATCCTTGCACAGCACCACCTCACCAGTCAGCATGCCAGCAAGCACTGGGATCAGCCCCAATCACACAATAGGTGACAAACCTGCACACAGTTGTCACAATTATGATACTGCAACCACAGAAAATGTGTTAGAATGAGGGAAATAATCTTGATATATATTTTTAAAGTCATACAAATTAGGTATGCAAGTAGGCATACAGCTGCATTAAACTTAAGGTGTTTGTTTTTTTTTAAGGAATATTATTAAATAGCTTAAGACTAGGATTAGAGACACCAAATTTACTGCTTGTCAAGGAAGTGAAAAACATAAACTATGTCCATGCAGTGGCATGGTAGGAAAGTGAATCTGTCCAATTACTCAGTCAATATAACTCCCCTCGATACTCATAGAACTTTGCTCAAGCAGCATGGTATTACTATCCAGCAACCTGTGCACTTCTCTCTGTTTTCCAATAGCTTCCCTCTTGTTTCACTCAGCATTAATATTTTCTTGGGACCTAGTATATGAAACATTTACATATATTGTTGTTGCAATTGTGCTGTAAGGAATTATTCAGATCATTGAGGTGTGTGTGTGTGTTTGAGTAAAGCACATCCAGGTGTTTGACTCCTATTATCTTCATAACTGCTCTTGAAGTAGCTGTAGGCTGCCATTAGCTATCTTCTTTCACAGACTGAACTTAGCTTCTACCTGGGGGTCTCCTGCCTTGAGCCATCTTGGCAACTCTCCATAGCCCCTCTTAGCTTACCCTCTCATTAGGGGCACTGCTCAGCCGTCCATTTCCTAGGCCAGAGGGAGGAGACAAATCCAAGGCATATCTTCTGTGAAGAAAATTATATATCTGTCTTTTGATAGTACTCACACCATGGCATGTTTTAAATAATTGGTTGCAGGATGAAGTTCTTTGTGCAAGCTTCTGTACAGGTTTTCTAAATACCAGCTCTTAATTTCTTCTGGGTATTCCAGTGTAACAATAGCTGTAAAACGATCTGTACTCTTCAATTAGTCTGTTTCCAGATACAAGAGTAACTATGCATAAAGTAGTTAAGTTTTGTTTCTTTGGTGACATTGGAAACTGTTTGCTTAGGCATTCTATAGCATACGTATCCCAGCAAACTGCTGTAGCTTATCATGCCACTGTGAGAACGTGTGGTTTTGGAATATTCTTGTGTAACTTTGTATGCTGATATATTACGAAAAAACAGTTTGGTCTGAAGAATGGCAAAATGCACATGATTAAAATAGTTTGTAAAAAATTTGGTATGTATGTAGCTGATATTTTCTCCCTTTTTCAAATAAGAGAGGGTGCTGAATACAATTAGTTGTAATGTGTTGAGTGAAGAGTACCAGCTTAGACAGTCTGAGTTGTCTTCCTCTAATGCTCTGTAAAAATCATACTTGCTGAAGTACACTTCATTTTTTTTTCTTTTCTTATAGTAAGTCCCTCAATGACAACTGAAGAACCTTGTGGTAAGAACCAAGCCCCTTATTTATCTCAGCCTTGATACTTGACCAAATCAGTAAACTCGGAAAAAACTGATCACTAAAATGATTTACCATTTCAATTTGCTTTATAAACTGTCTTCTGCTTCTGAAAGATTTGCATTAAAGTTATTAACAGTTCCGGTCTTCTCATCTTTATTTATAGTTCTGTTGAACTGCCTTTAAACTAGGCTGTCGATGTAAGACCTGCAGAAGAGATCTGCTTTCATTCAACTGGGCCCTCTCTAATTTTTCCCCATAATGCCGATGAACATATGCTGCAAACTGCAGTTCATGACTATAGTAAATCCAAAGCTTGGATATTGGTTTCTTTCTTCAAAATGAGAGAGCTGTCCCCTCTCCAGTTTTCAGAAGTGGCTTTTATTGTTTAATGGTTATGAAATGTTTTAAATGATAAAATCTGAAATTTCTGGACAAAGGATTCAATGTGTCTCTCTCTCTATATATATATTTACTTTGAATTGACATTTTAAATTAAAAAAATATGTAATTCTGGAATGTTAATCTTTTTAATTCTTTGGTTTTCCTTACTAGAGAATGATTTAAAATATATTTTCCTGAGGAAATTTTCTGTTTTAAATATTTTAAAGGTAAAAAATGAAATTAAAAATAAAGCAAGAAGTTTTGCTGTATTTTCTGATTCTTTAACACCTGTGATGCTGAGGATACCAAATACCATAAAACATTTAAGAGTCCTTAAAAATTGTCATAAAATGATTGTTTGCTTTTTTTATCCTTCTCTTTTAGATAGCGTGTCCTACACCATAGGAAATGAAACAGACGAGAATAACATGGTTGAAGTTACACTGAATAATCTCCAAAAAACCAGAAACTATACTATTTTGCTCAGAAATGAGGTGAAGTCATGGGTGAATGTCAACACCAACACAGCAAAACTTAACATATGCGAAATATATACAGTTAAATCTCCACCTAACAACTGCCAATACCCAAATATAATTATTCCACCTGGTAGGTATAGAAGAGTCTTAGTAATTCCCTCCCTCCCTCCCTCCCTCCCTCCCTCCCTCCCTCCCTCCCTCCCTCCCTCCCTTCCTTCCTTCCTTCCTTCCTTCCTA
>CM021738.1:6536655-6552116 GCA_011075105.1 Heteronetta atricapilla | reverse complement strand
CTTCCTTCCTTCCTTCCTTCCTTCCTTCCTTCCTTCCTTTTTTCTTTTGACATGCAGTAATTCAGCGTTCATGGATTTCATAATCTATCCTTGTTTTTACAGAGAATCAGACAGAGGTTTTCATGTAAAAATATTTTTTTCATTGTAAAGGAAAGGTGAACTTCATCTGCATCAGCCATATGCAGCATGGCTAGCAATAACAAGGCTGGCCAGCACTTGAAAGCTATTTATGTTGGATGTTTTGTTCACTAGAGTTATTGCTATTGTTGAATTAAAAGTTTAATTTATGATTTGAATAAAACAATTGTTTTTGTCTCATGAATACTTTTTAAATTTCAGCTTCTTGTTTAATTATTTGCATATCATTCTGTGCCAATCATATCTTAATACTGCAGAACAAATTAACAAATATAAAAGAACAAATAGATATTTAAAGAATCAGTATAGCTAATGTCACATTGATATTTAATATTAATCCATTTTAGATAAAAGCAGTTGTTCTTTAGAAGAGAAGATTGTTGAAAGCACACATGCACAGTTATGTTTCAAAAACAATACCTCAGCTACAGATTGTCCAGATGCCTGTAGTAATGCGAATGTTAACTGTGAAGGTAAGACACTTTTAACATAATTTTAAATGCTAGTTTATTTATTAATGTAATGATAAATACATTACTATTAATATATATATGTTGTCTTTGGACAAGACTGGGAGATTTAAATTAATTGTACCAGTGTGAGGGAAGAGATGTTCAGAATTTCTGGGGTGGTCAGGTTAGGGACTACCATTACACACACTGCCGAAGATCTGGCATAGAATTCAAGCCCAGAGAGCTCATTCCCTGAGTCTACCACCTTTACGAATTGAGGACTTTTGGAGATGTTGAGCTCCTGCTTGAAGGCCTGAAGGGTAGCTGAGAACTTGGAAATCTGAGTGTCTCCTGTGAGCTGCTCCCTTGCAGACTAAGTGGGCAGCTGACTCTGCAGGCTCCTGGATAGTAGAGTACAGGCACTCTGCTTTTTGAGCTTGCCAGCCTTGGAGACTGAGAAAACATTGGCTTAAAGGCAAATGGTGTGGTGAAGAAGATATGCATGCTCCCTATCCTCATGTCCTAGAAGAATGCCCAATTAATGTTCTCTTCAATGTTTTTATCAATGACCTGGACACAGGAGTTGAGTGCAAACTAAGTTTGCAGATGTTACTAAACTGGAGGAACTGTCACTTGCCTTGAGGGTAGAGTGGTCTTGCAGAGAGATCATGATAGATTAGAGCACTGGACAATCACCAACTGCATGAAATTTAATTAGAGTAAATGCTGGATTCTGCACCTGGGATGGTGTAATCCTAGATGTATGTATAGTATGGGGGATAAGTTGCTGTAGTGCAGCTCTCCAGAGAGGGATCTGGGGTTTGGGTTGATGGTAAGCTCAATACAAGTCAACAATGTGACCTGGTCACCAAAAGGGTGACCCTATTGTGGGGTGTGTTAAACAAAATATAGCTAATCACTCAAAAGAAGTGATTGTCCCACTCTACCTAGCATTGGTGTGGCCTCACCTTGAGTCCTGTGTGCAGCTTTGGGGTCCACAATATAAAAGGGATATAAAAATAGGATTGTTAGTGATGGAAAATAAAGATCTATGTAAATTGAATAGATATTAAAGAACCTAGAACTCAGTCACTTGGGTTCACTTGGTCATACGCTTTTCTGTTTGGGATATTCTGGTAGTGTACTAAAAATTATGTTGAATCAAGATAGTAGAGCAAATCCCAGTTAAGATGGTATAATATATTTTTAGATATGATTTGATATAATTTCAGATAAATAATTTTAGAGTTGTGAACAATATTGATAATATATTTTTGTGTCTATCGTTCCAGGAAACGATGGGAAATTTAATGGATATTGCGTACAAATTCACAATTTATTAGCCAACTCTAGTTACAATTGCAATCTTATAGTTCAGTATAATGAAACAGTGTTTGTCGACAAATCCTTCACTATATTAACGGAATATGATGGCAAGTATAAAGCTTAATTTTGCTTTGCTTTCCACAAATTTCTAGAAACACCCATTACAAATCCAAATGTCTGTGCTTCCTGGAGGATTACGATAAATTTTGAGCAGCATGCTCAGCCAGTCTCAGGTTCTCCTCCAGCTCTTATCACCCCATCTCCTGTCCTTGTTGTAGTTCTTTGACCACAATCACAGTTGTCCTTTCTCCCTTCAACCCCAGACTCAGACGTGCAGTCTCAAGCCTTCCTCTCCTTCCCTAAGAGACTGTGACTTTTTATTTTTAAGGATGAGAAAGTGGCAAAATGTAAGCAAGTTTCAATGAAGATTAAGAAAAAGGAAAACAAACAAACAAACAAAAAACCAACTGCAGTCCTAGAGAAAAAAAAGTATCAAATTCTTGCTTGTGAAGAAAGGTGATAGAATAATTGCAAAGAACATCTCGAGATAAAATGATAAAATATTATACAGTATTGTCCTTGGAAATGGCTTAGCAATATTATATAAATTAAACAGAAAATCTCCTCAAATCAAGTAACCTGCAAAGAAAATTTCAGGATAGAAATTTAAAGTTGGTTAAAATTATAAGGAAATCAAAACAATGTATAATAATTGGAAATGTTGAAGAATTTTAGTAAGATGTGATGTTGCTGTATTCACCTATATCCTGAATCGATTAAATTTATGAAATTACTCTAATTTGATGCTGTTATATGTACTCTATAATTGTGTATAATTTCTTTGAATGAAATAGACTATGGATAATCTTACGTTATTGCTATCTTGCTTTAATATCCAATGAAATTGTGTTTAATGAGAGTAGATATAAAAACATTTTGCATTTTCATTCTAACTTTTCCCTCCCATCCCTTTTTTAAAAACAAAACAAAACCAACCAAACAAACAGCTCCAGGAGTACCACAAGATCTTACAGTACAAAGTTTTACCAAAAATGCAACAGTTAAATGGAAACCACCTAGCAATACTTCAGTGAATCTTATACATGCCTACACTATAAACTGCAATGGCACTGTTAACAGTAAGTATATCCTCTGTTGGTACAAAATAATTCCTCATGTGTTTTAATATTTACTGGGCACCAAGCATGACGCAGTGCCCAAACATATTGGAATTTCTTAAAAATGTCCAGTAAAAACACTAAATTATTATTATTGTTGTTGTTGTTCTACAAACCTTTTTTTAAAGTTTCTTTACTTTGAGGTTGCTCCAGTTCAATTATGTGGTTATTCAGTTTATCATTTCAGGACATCACTGTCATCCTTCATATCTCAAGTATCTTGTATTAAAATGTAACAAGATCATCAGTTGCCTGATCAGTTTTTAGAATGGCATTGTCTGCCTCAGGAAATGCACCCGTAGCTTGCTCATTTATTCTCAGAGAAGATATATTATCATCTAAAAGTTTTAATTTTTCACAAATCAGAAGTCAATGGAGAAGTGGAATAATTATTCTAGGTGAAAAACTTTTTTATTTTTTTTATTTTTTTTTAGCAGTTTTATTCTTACTGAAATGGTGGCAAGAGCAGAAAGGGAGCTGCCTTCTGTGTAACATTAATGTATGTAAAGTTAGGAAGCCCTAAGTACAGAGGGTGGCATAGTCACGCTTAGAGAGGTAAAGCAAGGTACTTGTCTTCTACTAAGCATTCTCTCCTTTCACATGTGCTGTTTCTGTCATTGATCTGGCTTGGCCAACGTAGGAGACCTAGGTGGTATGCTCGGGTGTGAGGAGGTCTCATCTGAAGCAGCTGTGCTTCATGGAAACATCAAAAAGCCATTGCTCCTCAATTCCCCAGGCCACCAAGGCCCCAGTTGCAGTGTTGGTAGTAGCTTTGCTCATGCTGCTCCTCGGGCGATACCTTTCTGTCCTGCTTGCCACCACTGAAAGCAGATGGCTTCTCCTGCATCATTACCAGAACAAGCTTGTCCAATGTGCAGAGTGACTTTGGACATTTAACATCAGATGGACAGTAACATCTTCCCAAGCTGAACACAGAAGAAAGTACCAGCCTCTCTGTCTATGTGCATTACATTAGTTTTTAATTATGCTTGTTTAAATGACATACTGAGGATGTAAAACAAAACAAAACAAACAGAAAACCTCAACTTCCTACCTGTTTGTTTGGGAAATATATATATTCTTCTTCCTGAGCCTTCATTTAGCATTAATGAGCAAGACAAACCAACCAAGCCTCCTTAGGAAAAATTAATTAAAATGGAAGTATACAACAGTAGTTTCAGGTAGCTCTGATGAGGTGAAAGACTTTCTGTGCTCCTAACATATCTTTCTCTCTCTCTCTCTCTCTCTCTTTTTTTTTTTTTTTTTTGAAGGCACAAATGACACAACTGAGTTTACTTGTGATAAATTAAACGCTTATGCCAATTTTGAAGTGTCTGTAGCTGCGCATATACATGGCAGATACAGGAATATTGTGGGAAAATACAGCAAAATCAGTTCTACAACAAAGCCGGGAAGTAAGTCTTGTTTGCTACCTGTTATGGACAATGTTGACCCTAATGCGAGAAATAAGTACTTTCTTACTGTACTTTACATTTTTATATATGTTATTACTACTACTCAATAAACTGATTAACATCAGATTTTTTTTACTAACGTTTACATCATTAGTGTTTCATTTATAATCATTTAATTTTAATCTATTTTTTAATTTATTCATTTACTGTTTTTATCTATACAAGATTTTTCAAAAAAAAATTGCGTTCATTTGGAATTTTTTAGAAGACTTGAGAAAGCTTTATGTCTTCATGTAAAAAGAACACTCAAATTAAGCAAAAAGAGAAAGAAAAACATCTTTGTGGAATGAAAGCTACAAAGATGTGCAGAATGTACCTTTTATTCTGTAGCTGCCTGGTTGCTCTAAGCAGAACTGCATGGCCAAGGATACACCAATACTAATATCTGTACTGAGTTTCAGTTAGTTTGGATGTACATATGTGCAGCCAAATTCTATGACTCCTCATTAGGTTATAGCCAAAAAGCATACCTAGCATTGTGCTGTCAGAAAGGTTAAAGATTTTAAAGATATTTCCTGATTTTCTGATGCAGACATTACTACTTCCTAATTTATTGTTGCTGTTTAATTAGTTTGGGGGGGGGGGGGGGAGAGAGGGGGATGTTGCAGTTATTTTATTTATTTATTTATTTATTTATTTTTCCTTTTTATCTTCAGCTGTAGGGGCTCTTACTCTTCTCATTCCTTCTTTTTTTTTTAGCTCTAGTTCCACCACCTCTAGGCTCATCTAGTATAGAGGTACAGCTACAGGGAAACCATGATGGTTTATACCTGCTAGGATACTAAAGTGATACTTTCTTTATTGCACTGAATAATCAAAAATTACTTTTTAGTGAAAAATAAAATGTTATTTTTGTGCTAGTGATGGTAGACTTATGTCTATGTGTATGTATGTTTTTGTGTGTGTGTGTGTGTTTTGTTTTGTTATTGTTGTTTTCCTAATATTAGGAAAAACTAAAAATCTTTCATTGCTTTCAGCACTTCTGTAAAGTATCTAGACTTGGATATATAAGAACACTGAATCTAAACTGCTGTTGTTATTAATTTTTTTTTTCACTAGGTCTTTGGGAAATAATTCTGGCAGACTATTATCCTTTTGAATTTTGAATCCTATCTCTCTTTGGAATATACAGAGCTTTTGCATCCAGTTTTAATATTATCCATGAAAACAATGGAATTTCCCTATTACTCTGGGTCACTGGGCTAACAAGTTTTAGATTCTATTTGGAACAATATGGAGATCAAAATTATCACTTGAAGCCCCATAGGGAAACAAACAAACAACTAGTAAATGAACGGATTGATAATGTATTTTATCTGAGACTTAACTGTAACCAAAACTGAAAAATATATTTAATTTTTAAACATTCCTAATATGAATGTGATGATCATTTTTTTTTTCTTTATGATTATCTAGTATGAGCATATTTGCATTTTGGAGACCCCACTTTCTGGGGCTATACCCATATTTTAATACCCCAGGTGGAGATTATGTTCCGTGACACAAGTTTAAGGTCTAGAAAAACAAAACAAAACAAAACAAAAAAAACACACCATTCCCTTATTTTTTGAGGAAGTAAGACTTTGTTTGCCTTCATGAGTTAATGGTATTAAACATTCTCCAGGTGATACAGCAGCAGATAACATGATCAAACAGATACTGCAAGAGTTTTATTTCTTGAAGAGGAGAATATATCATTAGAGCTCAACTCCTTGGGACTAGAAAATATGACATTTTGTAAAATATTTTTCTGTCCTCAACAAACACATTCCTTCAAGAAATGCTCACTTTCTCCTCACCACAGCTTTTTCAGTAGCATGCTGAGTAGGAAACTCACAAACTTGCCCTGTGCATAAAAATGAGCAACTGCCACCCACCCAGCCAAGCCATATGTCCTGCTAGCTCCCAGGTGAAATCTGCTCATAAAGCCACACACATCTTAACTCTTCATATGAAGAAAAAAACAACTACATAATTTCTTTTTATTTATTTATTTATTTTCAAAAATATACTGACTTGCAAGTTGAAGCAATTTTGAAGAAAATTTCTATGGTGGCCTTTTACTGAGATGTAGCTAATAAAGCTACATTATACTGAAGATTATTTACTTTCTGACTTTCTGAAGGGGTTAAAAAACATTCAAGGAAAGATCCCATGACCCCAGTCTCAAACCCTTTTGCTGCAGCATACAAAATTAGAGCTAGGAAACAAATTAGCGTTAACAGATTTGTAATCATTAAAAAGTAAAAAGTTTCTGTTGTTTTTTAGGCCAGTTCTAGGACAAGGTGACACTTGTAGCAAAAGAATACTTTTGCAAAACACACCAGTAAGTTCTGATAGGAAATTAAATTACAACAGCTTTGAAACTTAGACACTGGCATATACTGAAATTTTGTTTGTTCCCATGTTTTGTTTGTTGTCTCATGTTCCTGAAATGAGAAAGTGATGTCAGCAGCAAGAGGTGAAGTTGCCATCTTATTCTCTTTGGCAGCCTGACTGTTGGTAGAGTTCTGATCCTCTCAGATGTTTCAGCTCCCCTTTACAGCTTTTCCAGCTTGGATAAGGCTATAATTAACCCGACGCTGATTTTATTCATCTTGTTAAATTGCAACTGAATTTTTTAAGGAAGAAATTGTATGGCGTTATTAAGAGAGAAGATAACAAATAGACACAAACCCATGTGGTTATTAAAATATTTAATAGTTATGAGAATGGAAAGAGTAACACTTCTTTTATAATTAGAACCAGAACAAGTGACTAACTTCAGTCTAAAGCTGGTAGACGATAATGTTGTCAAGATTACCTGCAAAAATCAACAAGTGTACGGGAAAAAAACAGAATTTGTATTATCCTGGTACAAAGAAGGTGAACAAGTGAAAGAAGGACAACAAAGTAACCAAAAATGTGATTTTGAAGTACAAAATCTCTCATACTTGACAAATTACAGCTTTAAGGTAAGTAGGCTTATGAAGCTAAACATCTAAAAAAACCTGTATTTTCATTGTTTAGGTGTATTATACTTGATCTTTGAGAAAAAGACAAATATGGTGAACCTGTAGGCCAGAGATGTAAAGAAGTAGCTGTTACTTATGAAATAAAATGTCTCTGCATATGTTTCTAGCCATATCAATCAATTCCTTATGTGCTATTCCATAGAAGTTCTGACAGCATGAAAAGTACGAGCTGAATAGAATGGGACAGAGAGAAATTTGGGTGTCTTAAATGTATCTGATATTACAGTGTTTAAAACACACTTAATGAATATCTGGTTGTCATTTCTATCAAAGAGAATAAATATGGAACTTAAGTCTTGATATAATTGCTCTGAAATTAATTGTTCAAAATTTTTCATTGTACACTGTTCTTCAGCTGTCCCTAATGCTTCAGGGACTAGTTATCATAAAGCAGTTTGTATTCTTTTTGTGACATGTCCTTACATCAGCCTTTCACAAACCTGCCCATATAGCCATCTAAAATATATCATCCTCTGAGTTCCCTGTTTACAGGCTTCACTTCCCTGGGGGCTTCCTGCTATGTTGTCGTCTTTTAGGCATTCCATCCTTTTGGCTTTTGTTTGCGAAGCCAATGGCCTTGTGTCCATCCCTTAATGTGGACAATTGGAATATTTCTTTTTTTCCTGACAGGAAACATTAGTCCTCTCAGGAAACATTAGGTTAGAAAGTAACCAGTAGGAATGACAGAGTTTTATTACTCTTAGGAACCAGTTTCACTCATTTTCCTCCTTTTTAAAAAAACTTTTTTTCCCCCTTTATGTTTTCCCGTGGAATGCACTATCAGAGAGCTTTTCTAGTCTAGACTTTGTTCTGAGCCTTTGTCAATATTTCTCCTACAGATTATGATCAGAAAGCTATGTATTTGGAAAACGAAGATGATCTCCAATAGGAACAAAAATACTTATGTCCCCTGTAGCACAAACCACACACCCCTGTAGGCCCTTCTCAACTTGCAGTGAGCAGCTTGTCTGACAAGAAGTTGGCTTCCAGTTGTCTCAAAACACTGGCCTGTGCTTTGAACGTATTTTGCCAATTTGTACTGGAGAAACCAGGGAAAGCCTTATGGCCTTAGATAATAATGAAAAGATTCTGAGTCAAGTTAGGAGAGGCTCAAGAAAAACAGATCCCCTGTGAAAGCTGGCAGATATCACGATTTCCTTCCATCTACTTGCTGAATCATTCAGGGAATAAACAAAAGGGTACCCACAACACTTTTTGGTTTAGTGAGGTTTTGACTCTGCTGCAATGGGTTTCTGGCTTTTGCAGTTTGAGAAGCTTCTTGCTTGGTTTCCCTGCTGCCCCTGCTACTCCTTTGCGTGCTGCCACTTACCCACTGCTCAGAAAATCTTTTTCTTCCCAGCTGCAGAACTCAGCAACCTCCAGCCCCCAGGACACATCAGCCTTTTAGAGCAGAGGTGGAAGGCACAATCCTTCCAGATTTCTCTCCGGGGATGAGATATGCTCAGAGAGAGCTCAGCCTGCAGTGAATGATGGCACTGCAAGTCCTTCTCCTCCCCTTCCTACTCATTTGCGTCAGGAGACTACTTTAAAATCACAATTATTTAATCCTGCTAGTACTCTCCCCTGTTCAGTACTAAACCTTTATGTTTAATCATAAGATTAATTTTTCTTCAGGAGCAAGTGTAAAATCTTTGATGTGCAAATGTCCAGCTGCCTATTGGATCTGATCAGACTTTCTATTAAGAAAATGAAAAAGAATGGCTAAATGTAAAATAGCAAACAAAATATGAACACATCTAAACAAAGCCAGTATTTTAATATCAGTTAAAGTACCCAAAAGATAATGTTGTAAGAAAGCAGCTTATTTAAAAGTTTTCTTTGGCATTTATTATTTAACCTTTAATGAATTATTTCCAGTACAGGAACTTGGGTTAGAAATATCGAATTCAGTTAACTATTGAGATATTTACTGTTGAGGCAAATAAAATGATGTTCTATTACATATTACTTCGTTACTTTTCAGAGTTGAGAGATTTGCTTTGGGATAGATTGGATTTCGTTGTTGTTGTCATTGAGATGCATCTGATTTTGATTTTGTAAACTGTCTCTTCTTTTGCACTAACATTTTTGTTCAGGCATACGCATATTTCTGGATCTAGATCTTGCTGTAACGTAAGTGGAAATATGAGATGCACTGTAAAGGGCTGTGTGAAGATTGACAACAGATCATGCTGTCAGTTAGGTTTATTCTTTGAAAATGGATGGACGTATTTCAAAGACTCATAGTTCTTTGCTTTTGAAAATAAATTGTTCAGGCATTTTACTTGCTATATCTTAACATTGTTATTATTCTCACCTGCTGCATGCAGATCCATGTGTTTAATGGCGAATGTGAAGGAGAATCAGTATCTTCGAGTATAAAAACCAAATGTAAGTAAATAAATATGGCATTTTTACTTTTTGTCTTTAGCATAGTATGGAGTAATAGTGTAAATTGTGAATTCTGTTACAATTGTTTCTAAATAAAAATCCAATCTGCCTATTTTTATAGTTTATAATTAATTTTCATTCCAAAAAAATGAATATCCTCCTTCAGCATTAATGTAATGAATGATGTTGACAAGTCATCAAACATGACTCAGATTAACTACATAGCTGTGGCTTCTTCAGGAAACGTCCTAATGTGATTAGAAATTCATTCCTCTGACTTATATTATTCACTTTAGAATTCTTTTCCTGTGTTCAGATACTGTGTTTCAGGAGCTGAATATGTGTGAGTTGTCAGGGATTCCCCACTCCCATGGAGTTTGTGTGTCCAATGCCAAAAATTATGAGAAAGTCCAAGTATTGTAGACATGGAAAGTATTTTAGACAAGAGAAATAAATAAATAAGAATTTTATTTATTACTTATTTCAAGTAACTTATACGCCTGGAAGGCTTTTTCCATTGCATCTTTTTGGGAACTTTACCTTCATATCTGCCATTGGGGTCTAATCAACAGTAAGGGTCACAAGGAACCTGTCATTGATGTTCCCACATTAATTTAGGAACAGATCTTTTTCTGAACAAATACACAAGACTTCACATTCACATAGTATTTCATATAATGAGTAGTTGATCACAGGATGATTCAGTCTTGTGGCTGGGCAGGCTGCAGCTCCTCGCTGAGATCCTGGGTCTGGGGATGAGGCGCCGCATTCCCTCTGTCACACAGGGCGACAGCCTTGAGAACCAGGAGCAGCTGACAGCTCCCCTGCTCACATGTACAGCTCACGTAGACCCTGTGAATGCCGGGCCAGTGAGTGAGATATAGCATCTCGACATGAGGAACTTAAGTGAAAGTTTTCTTAATGAAAAATTTCTCTCCTTGTCAGTGAGCTTTAAATTTTTTAAACTTTGAAATAACAAACCTAAATTCAAGATTTAAAAATAATTGCTTAGTTCTTTTCATCAAAAAAAAAAAAAAAAAAAAAAATTGAGGCTGGTTCTGTATACAGATTTTTAAAAATCAAAGAGAGAAAAAAGTAAAGTTTTTATGCTCTTAATTATTTATTTGTAAAATATATTTTTTTTCTTTTCCTGTCCCAAGATAACTCTAGGGCCTTGATCATATTCTTGGTGTTCTTGATCGTTGTGACGTCAATTGCTTTGCTATTGGTTCTGTATAAAATCTATGACCTTCACCAAAAAAAGCTTAGGTAAGCTTCATATTTCTCTCCCTTCCTTATAAAAATGTTACTTTTTATTTTTTTATTTTTCAATTATAATTTCACGACAGGTAGTGCAAAAGTGTTAGAAGTTTCATATTTCACTAATACATGGAAAGACATCCTTACATCTTTTCATCCTTTCAAAAAAAAAAAAAACAAATCCAAAAACTCAAAACTGCTCTTGGTGGTTTGTCCGGCAATGCAAATACAATGAATGAGATTTAAAATCTCTCTAGTGTACCTTTTTCAGACCGCAGAAGAATTAATCTGCCGGAACAATATGCTTTGTTACTACTTTTGTGAAAAAATATTCACAAGTGTCTGCAAAACCTTTCCTTCATAAAGTAAAAGTATTAAAAATAATACACGCAAAACAAAGTGGCCAGCAGGTGTAGGAAGGTGATTGTCTCCCTCCACTCTGCCCTTGTGAGATCCCATTTGCAGTGCTGCATCCAGGTCTGGGACCCCCAGCACAAGAAGGACGTGGGGCTGTTAGAGCAGGTCCAGACGAGGGCCACAAAGATGATCAGAGGTCTGGAGCACCTCTCCTGTGAGCTGAGGGAGCTTGGGCTATTCAGCCTGAAGAGAAAGCTCTGGGGGCACCTCTTTGCAGCTTTTCAATACTTAAAGGGAGCTTATAAAAAAGATGGAGAACAAATTTTGCTTGGGCAGGTAATGATAGGACAAGTGGGAATGGTTTTAAACTAAAAGATTTAGATTAGATGTTAGGAGGAAATTCTCACTCAGAGGGTAGTGAGGCACTGGAACAGGCTTCCCAGAGAAGTTGTGGGTGCCCCATCCATTGGGAAGTGTTCAAAGCCAGGTTGGATGAGGCAACCAGAACTAGTGGGTGGCATCCCTGCCCATGGCAGAGGGTTTGGAACTAGGTGGTCTTTAAGGTCTCTTCTGACCCAAGCCATTCTATGATATGATTCTATGAAAATTATGCAAGCGTTAAGACTTTGATGCAGCTCCCTTGTTTCTCCCCTGTGATAGCGCTCATTGTAGGGCAGGGATCCCAAGCTCCTCTCTACAGGGTCTGTAAGTCCTGGCTATGTTGCTTTTATTTTACAAAGAGCTTGTAATGCTGTCTGTTTACTGAACAGTCTTGGTGGGTATTCGTATATGAAACTGTATTTATTTTACTCGTTATCAGATATGTCTTACTAGTCAAAGCTTTTACAGATGCTTTTGCTTTTTTACAGCAATTCTTCTGAAGACATCAGCCTCGTAGGAGGTGAGTATCTTTATATATTTAGCAGGGGGAAATAAAATTAGTCATGTCTTACTGCCACTTTTGGATTGCTTACATTCTAGGTTTTATATGTAGATTACAGATATTGACATGATAAAACCTACTTTAGAGAAAAACAAACAAAACACATTCAGTGTATCTCTACATATAGAAATATTGAACTTCAATATATATTCCAGAAGTATTTATACTTAAATGAACTGAAAGATTATCAGTTTGAAATCCTGATATTATTCCATTAAAAAAAAAAAGTTACCCCAGATTTCCCATTTCCCTATACCTTCTTAAAATTGAGAATTTTAACATAAAGCAGTACTTTATCACTGTAAAATTTTGAAGGCTTTCGAATTCCCAAGACTGAAAGTAAGCATAATGTGTAGCTTTTTGTACAGGATTTCAAAGCTTATGAAGAAAAACTGAATAAGTCAATACCAGAAAGCTTCAAGAAAACATATTTTTATTACATTCAACTCAAGCCCACAAAAAATAATTACATTAAATTGGAAGTAATACTGTGTTGATATCCAATTCCATTTGCTCAGATACACATAATTGTTTAAACAATCTTTTAAATGGAACTGAAAAATCAACAGATGTCTAGTTAGAGATGTTAAGCCTTGTTCAATCATTATTATTAAAGATAGTACGGATTATTACAACTCAGAATAAGTTGGAGAAAATTAGGAAAAGCAGGCAACATTTCTTGTTATATTTCGAAAGAAATGTTAAGCAGGTTGTTTGTATAGTAATCCATTTAAACATTGCCAGGAAATGATTACAACTAAAGTACACCCCCGTAATTATTGTGGGTGTTTGGGCTGTCTGTTGCTGTGACCCAAGTATGACAATTGGCACATTGTGCAAAAGTGCTGTCCATGCAAAGTCCCTGTATGTGGCCTCCTCCTGATGCGTCCACAGTTCCACAGCTGAACAAGGTCTATTATTCCCAGGACCTGTTTGCTTGTAGATTGTCTGGGGAGCAACAGTTTTTGAAAAATAAATATACTCTGTTGAAATACCTGGGTTCATCCTTTTGTTAATTTAACTGACAATTTGAGAAGCACATCATATTACTGATGTGTAGTTTACATTTTAAAAGACAGTAAAAATAAATGTTCAATATATTTACACAGTGAAAGATGATGAAAGACAGCTTCTGAACATAGAGCCAATACCTTCTGAGAAACTGTTGGAGACATATAAGAGGAAGATTGCTGATGAAGGAAGACTTTTCTTGGATGAATTTCAGGTTTGTCATTGCCTCAAAATATACCACAGATTTGTAGCCAGGTGGTTGGAAAAATTCTGTTCAGGAGCATGTCTAAAGTATATGCACTAAATATGCACTAGTTATAAATAAATAACAAAGAATCTAGAAAATTGAGTGGATTCTCATTTGAGTTCAGAGGTTGGACTCGGTGATCTTGGATGTCTCTGCTAGCCTAGACTATTCTGTGATTCTGTGAGGTCAAATATGGCTTCAGCTAATTTTGCTATCAAGTTCTTGTTATGACCAGATGAAAATATTTATTTATTTATTTATTTATTTATTTATTTATGGAGTGGTTCAAAAGTACTTTTTGAGGAAAACTTTCTTAAGTCTATTTCACTGAATAGGCATGGGGATATAAATAATATATAATTGTGGAGATATATAATTAAGAGAGAATACTTTTCATTTATTTTAAATAGAAGAAATATATGAAATAGTACTGTATAAAAGTTATCTTCCAGATTCTTAGTAGCAAATTTCTTTCATATATATTTGATTGTATCTCTTTTAAGCATGTGATTATTAATTAAATAAACACTGTATTTTACAGAGTATTCCTAGAATTTTCACTAAATTTTCAATAAGGGAGGCCAAAAAAAGCCATAATCAGAACAAAAACCGTTACATTGATATTCTTCCATGTGAGTATTTGTTACAGTTTTTGTATGTTCTATAAATATTTGTTGTCTCAGTGCCTCGAGACAATATAATTATTTTTTTAAAATACTTTAAACAGATGACCATAACCGTGTTGAGCTCTCTGAGATACCAGGAGATCCAGGATCAGACTATATCAATGCAAGTCATATTGATGTGAGTGATTTCTACGTATAAAACCTCATAGGTTCTATTGAAGAAACCCTGTAATCTGCACATTTCATCTATCAGACACTCTGAGGATTTCCATTTGATTTGTTTTTCAATCTTTGTAATGTATTTGATATTATTGGAATGTTGCATATTTAGTTGATTTCTAAATTTGCAAATCTTTTTAAAATGTTTTCTTTTTAAAAGTTGAATAATGTTGTACATTTTTACAGGGCTTCAAAGAACCAAGAAAATATATTGCTGCACAAGGTAATTTCTAAACTTAAAATAATCTGTTTTCTTCATTCAACCACTTAGGAAGTAGTCACAAAGTATTAGTGAATTTAAAGAAAAAAAGAAAATCTAACATTTTGAAATTAAATGTGAAAAAAATTGCCAATGAGATTTGACTTCGGCAATTTTGTGAACATGAACAAGTTGCACTTCACAGTCTGATTTCTGATTTCTTATGAGGTGTAGTTTTATGCAAGGGATTTTCATATTTCACAAATATGTACTTTTAAACTTTTAAAATGTTTTAGCCTAATGGCTGTAGTCATAAAGAAAGCAAACCTGTGGCTGTTATTTGCATGATCTCTGGTTAGTTTTTCAGGCTGCACAGCTAAACATATCAACAAGGCAGCTTTTGTGTAGATGGACTCTTTGAAAAAAATCTCTTAATATCTCCTGCCAGGCCCCAAGGATGAAACCACGGATGATTTCTGGAGAATGATCTGGGAGCAGAAGGCAACAATTATTGTCATGGTTACTCGCTGTGAGGAAGGAAACAGGGTGAGAAATACTCACCCACCCAGCCACCCACCCATCCATCCATCCATCCATCCATCCATCCATCCATCCATCCATCCAT